>CAJNSZ010000415.1:63629-94088 GCA_905329745.1 Rotaria sp. Silwood2 | reverse complement strand
TTTTAATGTTTCAAGAATACAGAATTTAATGGAGTAACAATGATGCAAAAATAATGAAAGTACTGTTATTATAATAGTTTTGTAAAAAATCAAGATCGTGTGTTGAAAATGATGCAAGAAAATGAAACTAATCCGATGAATTCAATTTTTTAAGAATAGACAAATTAATGAAATGGAAACGACGCAAAAGTGATGAAACTAATGCAGTGACTTTAATGTTTCAAAAATACAGAATTTAATGGTATAAAAATGATGCAAAAATAATGAAACTACTGCAATGGTTATAGTTTTGTAAAAAAAACTCAAGATCATCTAATGAAAATAATGCGAAAAAAACTAAACTCGTGCAATGATTTTAATTTTTCTGGAATAGACTATTTAGTGGAATGAAAATTAGGCAAAAACAATGAAACTAATGTTATTATTATAGTTTTTCAGAAAAATTAATATTATTTGATGAAAATCATGCAAAAAAATGAAATTAATGCAATAATTTCAATTTTTCGAGAATAATCAATTTAAGACAATGAAAATGATTCAAAAATCATGAAACTATCGGATGGGTTCGATTTTCGCGAAATAATTGAAGTAACGAAATTTTTTTAATGAAAAGTTTTGAAAAAATTATTTAAATGAAATGTTTTTCATTTTTTTATTCCCTGGGTATTGTTCGCATGAAAAGTCTACGTAATGCTTCTGTCCATGTTTGTGCAAAATCTATCTACTTTCGTTTTGTGTTTTTTCAATCAAGTTTCTCTCCTTTTCCAGATGAGGAGAAACTTGACCGAAAAGCAAAAAATGGAAATGGGCACAATTTACACAAAATTGACCAGAAGAATTGCCTAAACTTCATGTGGACTATAGTAGAAAGCAATGAAAAGAATAACAAAACGGATGTATGAATACAAGACGCATGATAGTCACATGTTTATTTAATTATTTGCATTTATCTTGATAAATTGGTTCGTGTTTATACTACCTTCTTATAGTTTCTGTCTATGAAAAAGTAATTTTCTTCGTTGAGGCCTACGGTGATGCATAACAAACGAGCTCTCTAGGCATGCCTATTATGAATATAAAGCTTAAACATATCTGTATCATTGATGAAAATAGTCAATTCCTTTGTCTGAGTCGTAATTGAGATATATAATTGTATGATCGGCAACGCGACTTTTAGACAATTGTGTATTTAGTCTTTCAAAATATTATCACATCATACATTAAGTTTTTTGGATTGGAAAGAAAAAAATATATTCGATCTGATTTTCTAGGTGTCGCCATTCTTCATACTCTTCATCAACTGAAAGAAAATCATCAATAAGCCTCGTGATCAGCACTTTAAAAAATGAGTCATCAAAACGGAGACCAAATATTAAAATGAAAATGAGTAGGATGTGATGAAATTTTCACGTAGGAAGAATAAACTATTTTTGTTTTTAAATATATTCCATTGATACTGATCGATACACTCTTTATAGCTTGATTATACTTCACTACAGAATCGATTCATAATGAAAAATGTTTTTTCTTTTTGTGCACCACATTGCTTTCAGATTATTCTCTTTCTTTACCTTGTTTTGTTTAGTGATCAAAAGTAAATCAATTCGATGACGTCAATCAATGTGGAGCCCATAGAGGCGGTATTAATTGAACTAAAATCAGGCACAAAATTAGTTGAACGAAAGCACGATGGCGAGATATATTATCGTTACTTCTTCCTTCATGAACATGAGGGATATATAACATATGAAGAAACCGGGAAGACATTAGCGCGATCACCCTGTTGTGAGTATAATAAGCTCTGATTCTGACTTATTCATCATTAGAAAGCGATGAATTCTCTTCTTGATAGTTCAAAATAATCTATCTAATATTTCTCTAAGCTAAAATTCCATAGTCCTATCATTCGTTTTTTCCAAAAGACTATGAAACATATTAATGATGATTAATAATGAATCATACAGTTCTTTTTACTGCAAAAGAAATTTGAATAGAGCAATACTTCGTTGGTTTTTTTATGCGAAAACTAGCTTCTTGCTTCAAACAACACGTGACAACGCACTAGTATACATAAAATTATGAGTAAGAATCGGTAATTAGTTTCTTCACTCGTTCTGTTCTATGACGCATTTTTGTTATCCTTGGTATTGACTTGTGCACTTGTTAAAAACAACACTTCAATGTATTCTGTTTAGCATATATTCGATTAAAAACGCACAGCTCACGCTCATCTGAGAGAATATAAGTTACCATGGCTAATCCTCACTGTAGACACGTGTCGTACATTTCTACGCCTAATGTAGAATGTTTTTTTTTCATTCATTAGTCAGCAGTTTTGACTTAATATTTCTAAATTAGATTAAACCAAATTCACTATAATTCAGCAATCAAACTATTGAAAGATTAAGAAAAGTATTCTTTTTCATTACTAGAACAACTAATCGTTACTTTTCAAAATCAACTAATTCGTGTTGAATGTACTCTTACATAAGACTTGTTAAAAAAAAGATTCACAAAAAACTAAGAAATTAAAAAATAGATGAGAATCTAATTTTTTTAAACTCTTAGATGCTAAATACAATCCGCAAGATCATCATCTAAAATCATCAAAGGAAATTTTTTTGATTATACAGATCCACATGAATGAGAAAGTAATAAAACTTTTTAATCTAACAATGTTCGACTTTTTACGAATATATATGTTGCCATTTTATAAATTAAACCCCGTGTTAAATTTTTTTAATAGTTTATATAACTTGATTTTCTAGCCTATTGTTAAAAAACAAAGATGTGAAAAAAACAGATTCACCTTCGAAGCGATTTTTATGTTCTTGAATACTTTTCAATAATGTTTATTGATGAAAGTTCAGAATTGATTGTCGACATAACAACTAAGAAAATTCTCTCGAATCTTGTGTTGTTGATCACAGTCATATGCTAAGTAGTTATTATCAATCGTAGCATAGTAGTATAGAGAACATCATTCTGATGCCATTATTCAGCGTTCTTGATCAGTATATAATTCGAAGAGGTAAATACAAGTGCCGCCAAATTACAATTCATAATTAAATTTAATCAAATGGTCGTGATCAGTGCTCTAGGCTCAATTCATTTCAATGATAATTATTTGATTTAATGAAACTTTCTTGATTATAGTGTCATACATAAATTTCTGTTTTTGTTAAAATGAAAATTTTTGTCAATAAACATCACTGATAATCACCGAAGAACCTCCATATTGCTTTGCAGATGAACTTTTCTTATTATTTTGTAGAGACTCAATAGATTTTTTACACTAATAAGTTGCCTTTTTTCACTCATATCAGTCTATACAACTTCTGCTAATAGATCGAACATAATATTTATCTACGATAAATTTTCTATAAAATATTCTAATAAAGCAAAGACTTTTGCATTTCAACTACGCCTAGTATTCGAGCGTGATTCTTATCATACTCAGAGATTTTCCTTTTAATGTTAACACTTACTTTTTATGCGAAATGAACAGTTATTTTTGTGTAGATGCAATCAACAAAATGAACGAAATCCGTTCAGGTTTTCATGCACGAACCTTCGATCAACTTCTTCGACACCAAATTGTTGAACCGAGCGAAGTAAGCGTTCTTAAGTGTCACAGACAATGAAAACAATAAGAGATAAGAGGAGATATGAGTTGACTAACAAATACAAGAACAAAAGAACCACGGGCGTATTAATATATAAGTATAGGTTTTGCTCACAATTATTCATAAATTTCATAGAATAATGCATATATAAATTACAAAAGTTAATTATTTTGTAGTTACCATTATGATCCTTTTCAGAGATTTGCAAAATAATCATCGACATACTGAGGATATACTAAAATTGTTCGTCTATTACGTTTGGTTAAGACGTAATTTATTCTTTCGTCAAGAAATTGTAACTTTCTTGTTCTATTAATATTTTAAATAGATCAAAAGAAGTTTGGATTTTGTAAGTCTTACCAAAAGATAAATTGATTAATACTTTAAGTGAACTTTGAAAAAAAAAACCATGTTTCTGTTTAGGAAAATGTTTCATTCTCTATCATTTACAATGATTACAGAGGTGAAATTCATTTAATGGCCGATGATAACCGAACTCGTGATGTATGGGTACAAGGTTTGCAATATCTAATTGATCAGCAAGCAAAAAAAGAACCAAGAAATTTGACAAGAGAAAGAAAGTGAGAAACATAATAAATAGGTTACCATTGCTAATCATTCCGTTGACTAGATGGATTATGAGTCATTTTTATGCTGCAGACAAAGATCGATCTGGTGCATTGACAAAAAAAGAATGTCGTCGTCTTTTCTTCGAGTCACTCAATGCTAATGTATCCGAATCAATGTTCGAAAAATTTTTCAAAGTATCAAGTCACATCATTCGTAGTAATATCATCATATTCGGTTAACTTTTATTTAGCAAGCAGATAAGAGTGATGAAGATTTTTTAAGTCAAGATGAATTTATAACTCTCTTTCATCTACTTACTCGTCGTGAAGATCTTTTTGAAGTTATGCAAAAGTGAGTAAAATTAATAATTTCTGTTTTTGAGAAAACTTCAATTTTTTTAAAACAGTTATGTTGAAAATGAATACAAAACATCGATTGAAACAATTCAAATGACTGTTGATGAGCTTTTATCTTTCCTTCAAAATAGTCAATATGTAAGTACAACTTTAATAATTTGTTACAATTGATGTTAATTATCAATCGATATGTATCTAGCAAAAAATTCAATTGCCAGAATTCAAAGATTTGAATCGTGAACAAGCACAACAAATAATTGATAAGTTTGAAAACGATAGTGAACTTAGAGAAAATGGTCTTCTAAGTTTTAATGGTAAATATTCTTGTGAACGACTATATCGTTATTTTCAACCATAAAATATTCTCTCATAGAAAGGATTTCGAGTATTAAAAACTATGTCTTCAAAAATGTTTTTTAAGGATTATAAATTATTGATTCATTCTTAGGTTTCCGCAACATGATGTTATCTCAAGATTTTGAACTAATGAAACCATGGTGTGCTCTTCAATCCTATCAAGATATGACTAGGTATATCAATATAAAAGAATTCTCTCTCAATTTATAATATTCATTCTTATATTTTTAGACCATTAACCGACTACTTCATTAGCACTTCACATAATACGTATAATAACTATATATATATATTTATACAATTGTTTCAAATAGCAGATAAAATTCATTTGGTATTTTAGGTATTTATTTAATTCTCAAGTAATGGGTGATAGTAATCCGGAAGCTTATAATCGAGTATTACGTGCTGGTTGTCGTGCTGTTGAACTTGATTGTTATGATGGTGAAAATGGACAACCTATAGTGAAACATGCTCATACATTGGTCAAACCATGTCTTTTCGAATCGATCATTCGTTCGATAAAGCCAAATCTTTTCAGCAAATCACCGTAAGTAGTATTAATTATATCTATGTATGTTTATTTACAAAATTCATATCACGATTTGACTAATGATAAATAATCTATTATGATATATTTTCAATAGTAATGTACTCTTTTCGTAGATATCCTGTAGTTCTTGATCTTGAAAATCATTGTTCATTGGAGCAACAACAAGAAATGGCTCGTATCTTAGAAGAAATTCTTGGTGGTGAGAATGAATTGAGATGATATGTTCGCGATATTTTATTTTATTTTATTTTAAAAAGATCATTTGATCAATAAACCATTATCTGAAGAATATTCAATAGTTTTACCATCACCAGAAGAACTCAAATACAAAGTGCTTGTTCGAGTAAGTAACTTTTGTTTTCCATAAGTAAAATTCATTGATATATGTAAAATAAATCTACTATTATTGCCCTTGATAGGGTATCAAACGACCTACACCAACAACAATAGGCAAATTATGGAGAGATGAAAAAGATGATGATAAATCTCTTGTTGATCCACAGAGCCAGTTAAGTTTTACTTTCTCTTCCATTATTATTTGATTTTCCCAAACGTTTCGTTTTTCAGATAATTCAAAAGCGTCTAAGTGAGCTCTTTGTCTACCTTCAAAATGTTCCCTTTCGTGAATATAAATATGCCAAAGCCAATTGTAAGTGAAGTGTTGATTTCCATTTTTGTAAGATGTTTCGTTTGCTTATCACGAATAGACGTCTGTTATCACTCGCCAAATGTCGTCGAGAACCATTTTGGACGAGTAGTACGAGATGAACCCGCTAGTATAGTTAAACAAACAGCTAAGACATTATGTCGTTTGTATCCTAGAGGAATTCGACAGGACTCAAGCAATCTTGATCCTATAGTTCCATGGAACTTTGGTGTACAAATGGTTGCATTAAATTTTCAAAAAGATGATAAAATAATGGCACTATGCTACGGAAAATTTTCTGACAATGGTGGTTGTGGTTATGTGCTCAAACCAAATTATTTGATTGATACAAGTCTAAAAACATTCAATCCAATTGATTATCAAACAAGACCATCAAATTTGTCAGAAGATGGTTTTGAACAATCACAAACATTAATTATTACTATTATTAGTGCTCAGTTTTTGTCACGAACAAATTCAAAAAGTAATGATGTACCCGATCCGTATGTTGAAGTATCAACACATGGAATGCCATGTGATCAACAAGCTCAGCAAACAAGTGTTGTGAAGAATAATGGACTCAATCCGATTTGGAAAGAAACATTTCAATTTCAAATAAGTTTTCCAGAAATTTGTCTTGTTCTATTTACTGTTTATGATCATGATGTTCTAAGTAAGGATGATCGATTAGTGCATTTTTGTTTGCCAATGAAAACAATGCAGAGAGGTATTTCAACGAAAAAGTTTTTTTTTGCTGAACGAAATCAATTAAAATTGTTCAATGTTTTACTCTAGGATTTCGTCATATGCGATTACGATCAAAAAACAATGGTCTAACTGATTCAACTCTATTCGTACATGTTCAAATTGAAGGCTATAAAGAGGATGATTATGTAACACGTCTATAGAAAAACAAAAAAAAACGTTATTATCTCATTCATAGTTTTTATTTTATGTCTACTTTTAATCTTTAAAAATAAAATAGTGAATACAAGTGTGAAGGATGTGGCAGGTGTGGTTTGTTTCTCGAGTGACCGATAGTCATTTCACACCCACACTGAATTCTCGAAAAAAAGAACAATGCTTTGAAAATCTAGAATTTGTAGAAAAAATGCTTCTTTCAATTGCGTATGGTGACCGTGTCAGTAATTCTCTACAAAATGATACATCTCTGAGTGCATCACAATATCTTTTTTTTTTTTTACTGAATTACATCAATTTTAAGAGAAGTTCTCTTCCCTCAGTTTGCATTTCGGCAGTAATAGAAAAACTATCTTTCAAAGCTTGAAAATATCTCATTTCTTAAACAATCTTTTGCTTTGTATGACCAAACGACACCTTTTTTTTTGTTTTTTAGATTCTGTGTGCTGAAACACAAAGCTTCAGGTTCCTTATAAATCCTAAGTTTTGAAGATATTATAAAGATTTTAATTCCTTCAAATTCTTATTGGAAATTTTTTTATTAACATTCGTTTTAAAAATGATATTATTTGAAAATAAAATTCAATTAAAAATATCAATATCTAATTGCCATTCATTATTTTCTTCAGTAGTACGTGTCCAAATAACTTGATAATTTCCTTTATCTAATGAATGTTGATATGAACTTGTTTCAATTAATCGATCATTTCCTGCTTCTAAAACAGTTCCTGTTGTTAAATGTAAATTATCAACTCCAGCACCTCGTGCAGCTTGTCAAAACTTTTTAATTTGTTCACGTCCTTCATATTTATTTTTATCAGGTGGTAAAAGTTTTCCTTCCGATGTATAAACTCCAACTGATTCATCAAGGGTGTGGGTGTGGGTGTTGTTATGGGTACATTCTTTATCCATACCCACACCCACACCCTTATTGTTACACAGGGAAAAAACGAGTATTTCGCGGAAAAGTGGTGGTTTTTGCCGGATGATCCCCATTGAAACTAGTACCATTCGATAGAGCGTAAAATGTTGCACCTAACACAAGTGCGTAAAGAGTTAATACAGGTATGAAAGCGGATCGGGACAAAAAAATACTCGAATCTGGTGCTAACTTTACTTACGTCTGAAGATTCGAGCTAGAGTCATATGAATAAGCAAAGATTTTCACTTTTGAATAGCATTAACTATGTTCGGTGATGCTTACGTGTATTTATTCAAGATCAGAACTTGTTAATTGTTGTCTTAATTTTTTCCGAACATTGATATCAACTGGAGTAGAAGATTTTCCTGTTCTTTTCAATTTTATCAACGATGATTACCAAATCAATTCCACACTGACACTCTCACAAGTAATATATAGATCATTCGAGATAGTTCAATATGATTAGTAAAACTTTATATTTAGAACAGACTTATAGTATTCACATGATGTCTATCGTATAAACTGTATAAGTAGTGATTTTTTTTTCAAACAAAATATCGTGATCTTTCTGTTAAAAAGCAGTATGACAAAGTATTGAAAATGTTATTTTTTTCACATTCATATCAACTAATGTTACCGAACATTTCATATAGATCATCTTGTTCAATTTGATCAAAAATCGAACAATCATGATCCCATGATTTCATAGAAAATTCATGATAAGGTGTAAATTGCAAGTATTTTGACGTTGACGAATCATATTTCTGCCATTGTTTCGATGGTTCTCCTTTCTTAGCCATATTAATCCAATATGAAATAATTTTATTTGAATATATTCTTGTTTGATCATCCCACGTACAATTGATGGGATTCATAGATGAATAATAACTTTCAGTTCCAAATACTAATGGAAGTTCTGCTGTATGAAAACATACACCAGCACCTTCTTCTTTTGATAATTTAGGACATATTCCTGGATTACAATCTAAATTATACCAAAATAAATTATGTTCCATTAGATTATATTTTCAATAAATATTATTGAATATACGGCGAATACTACAACCAAAAAGAGTATCTAAAATTAAATTAGTTTTATCACAGCAACGATTTGTATCATTTATATTTGATGAACAGTTGTTTAATTGATAATAATTAATAACTGTAGATACTCTATTTTGTCCCAGAATCTCAGTTAGATTTAATATAGCAAATTCAGAGTCCATATCAGGAAATACTAGACAAACTGGTAGTTCATACTTATTAGTACCGATTATCATATTTATATTTCGATTATATTTTCCATGTTGAATGGCTAATAGTGGATAATACGAGAAAAAATAACCATCAATAACTGATTGCAATCGACCATCGCCATAAATCATAATTAAATCATTAATAGAGTATTACGTAAACATTGGAGAATTAATTCACTTTTAGGATTTGTACAGTTCAATTGTTCAACAATTTTATTTGATATTTGCAAAGCAGAACTTATGTTTGAATAATACGAACTAGTCAATCCAGCTGATTGTGATATAATATGATGGTAGAGATTAGAAGATCCTTTTAATGCACCTATATCAACAACAGCTTTTTCTCCCGAACTTTCTCCAAACAATAAAACATTGTTTGGATTACCACCATAATCACGAATATTAATATTGATCCAATGTAATGCTGATAACATATCTAAATAATTATAATTTCCTGCTGTTGGCCAATGTGAATTTTCTTTGATCAATTCAACGAGATACATGTCAGCAAATATACCTAGTCTATAATTGATTGTTACAATAATTACTGGCTGTTCTAGTGAATTTCTTATTATATTTGTACCGTTGTATAATAAAGGAATACTTTGTGATGAACAACCAGTCATTAGACCACCACCGTGAATCCAAACAAGAACTGGTAATAAAGATTGATTTGATTTGTGTTTTGGTGTAAAAATATTTAAATATAGACATTGTTCATCTTGCGTAGGTATATATATTCCAGTATCTGGTTGAGGACAACATGGACCAAATGAAGTTGCTTCAAATGAACCATTTGAAAATAGTTTAAATGCGAGATCAACCGGCGGTTGCCATCGATGTACCTTAGCATATTGGATTCTACGAACCCGTACATTAAGATTAAAATTAATCATCTTGATAAGCATATGCATATATATGAGTAAGATAGTTGAGAAAATCGATTTAACAATCAAGAGTAAAAATATATATATCAGGCAAAAGAAGATTTTTTTTGTCTCTCACACTTTAAAATAAAACAGAAATTATTTCTAAATTTATTTTGTGTTTTTTCGCTTTTCCTAATGTTATAATTAATAATATTCAAAGTAATCCAATACATCTTTTTATGAAGAAAGATGAAAGTTTCTAGTTTCTGTTTATAATCCATTACTTTATTGAAACTCTTGAAATCTAGCTTTCTCTACTTCTATTCGAAAGATATCATTTTTTTTTCTGAATTTTCACCAATAGTCAACCCTAAGAAATCCAGAGATCTGATAGATTTCTTTTTGTCTTATCCCGACTTTTGTAGAGTTCTCTTTCGATTATTTCGGTGCTTCGAGCTTAACACCGCCATTTACTGATGAAATCAAATTTTTTTTTCTTGAAATGATCCAGAAAAAAAAAGTACTCTGCATAATGACGTATATCCGAAATATGTTTTCGAATATCTATGCTTGTCTTTGTGACGGACTATCTATGTCAGTATTCTAAAATAATTTATGTTAAGTCGTACGAGTTTATTGTGAATTGACTGAACTAGAACATCGTTTTGAAACCTGAAAGAAGGAAAATAGGATAGCAAACATCGAAAGATGGCAGATAGATTATTTTGAAAATTGAGAACTTGAGAATTCGGATAATATTACAGAAGGCTAAAATCTATCGCTTACACCAGGCAGAAAGCATATAACCATATCTCTTTTTAAGTAAATAATCATAATTTTAAGTGATACTTCTAAACATTTTGCTTATAAAATAAATACTGAGAATCGTGTCCTATCATTAGAAAAACCATCAACTAATTCAATCCAAATCACGAGGAAAATATTCTATTGTATTATTCGTTAGCTATTTCTGAGACACCCAGAACGTACCGAATCCGTTGATAAATTAGAGGTTGATATCGAATCTGACTTGAAATTTTTCTATTCATTGTTGGATCTGCTATGAGACTTAAAATGTTTTCGTTTGCATTTATTATTGATTTCTATTGAATATGTTTTTAAGATTGTCTGGTTCAAAGTCAGAACAAAGATAAATTATTGAGACATTTTACAGATACAGAGAATGGAGAAAAATCTTGAAAGAATTCCGAAAAATAATTCAACACTGTCACTACTCGATATGCTTGTTACTAATCCTATCTACTTGTTTCGATCAGTAAATTCTAATTACTTTGGTTACTTTTTCATGTTGTCTCTTATTATTACTACCGTCGATAAGTTTCTTAACATTACACTTTCTCCACAATTGTTGACCAGTCAATCATATAGATCAATTCTTGTATGAAGCATTTAATTTTCTAAGTATAATTCTTTGACTTTGTCAGACAGCATTAAGTGTAATCATTTACATATTCGTTCATCACTATGCAATGATCTTTAATTCTTTTGTCATCTACTTCTAAATCAAGGGATTTCGTATGAGCTCACCCTAAATACTCAATGGAATGTTCAGTATGTCGACCATATATGACGCCTTTCCTAGTTTTCAGTCCAGGATCTGTAGCATCACTAATGATCACCATGAAGAATAACATCCGACACAATAAGAATGTTACATATTCATAGGAATTTTGAGAATTCATCGAAGGTAAATCGTACACTTTTATTTATAATCCTTTTTTATTGAACAATGACCGAGGACAGATTAAAATCAACCAAATAGAATTGAATTATTGCGAGAATACAATTTTTGTGTTTTGTTCTGTTAAAGTCTGATGATTGTTTTTTTTTTCAATCTAAAACACTGTAATATTATGAGTATGATCGAACATTTGCAATATAAAAAAAATATTGTACTGAAAAATTAACTTTAGAGACCACTCATGACACATTGATATCTAATAATAGCATTATTTCTATATATAGATCAAACCATGGAAAAAATTCTTGAATTACGTAATATGAGATAACGCTAAACGATGAATAGTCATTCATAGTTGTTGTCATGATAAGAACTAAATTGAGTAAAACTATATGATAAAATTCTACTTTTACACCTTTGTAATTACGTCTTTGAAATCATTTCTGAATCATTGTTCTACATTGAACAAGCGTTTGATTCAACATGTATGGAGTTCTATCTAACTGTAATGGAACAGAATATATTTTTCTTATTTAATCTATCTTACGCTATATATGTAATAGAGACCAAAACCGAATCGAATCCGAATGGAACTTTTGATATTCGTTTCGGTCTCTGATATGCATATATACATGTATCTAAGAAATTGTTCGTACAAAAATATTTTCAACCATTCATCAATATCAATTATTGTACAAATTTCTAACTTCTCTATATTTCTTCATTAAGTACAATGAATGGGATGCTAAATTAATTTCAACTTTTTTCTAAGCTTGACAATCAATATATTAGTAAAATATATTTCTAGTCAAGTAATAAATTGAAACTATAATTATGAAAAACATTGAACAAGTAAAATTTTTGTTAATATGCAATAAAACATCAAGTGAGATTAATTAAGACAAAAGAAAGAGTTAGTGACTAATGGTATCACCTACATATGTTGTCTATCTTGCTTTCTTCATAGCAATACTACATCGATTTATAATATATTGTGTAAAATCTAAAATTTTTCTTATTAAGAGATTAAATAAAATGTTTAGAGAAAGTAGAATATTTTATTTAGTATTTTCATTTTAAATTATTTTGTGTTTTCTCACATTATCTGACTACAAAATTAAGATATGCACGCAGAGAAAAAGACACGACTGAAAATGCACAGAAGTTGGATATACAACATCTTCGAGAGTATCCTACTAATTCATTATAACTTACCTTTGAGTATGCACGCCACTCAAATGGTTCGACATCGACTTAAGATTTGACATTTCCGTATTCTATTTACTCTAAGAATAAAAGATTAGTTTTTAGTTTTTCAAAATACTAAGATATCATAGTATTTGTTCGATATTTTAAAAATGTCATAGGTAAACAATTTATATTTTATTTTTAAGGCAAGTGCTTGGTAGAAATATAGATGCGCAAATCTAATTGAAAAGCTTAAATTCGACCCGTATTGTTGCATGAAAACTCTTCTAAAAACAATAAGAGACAGTAGATAATTTCCATATTTTTAGTATTCAATATTAGGACGAGATACATTCACATGAACAAAAGAAATTGCAGCTCAAAAGCAATGACTTACCTTCATAATAGTACTTTCAAGCCCTTCGAGATGGGTCACTTATATACACATGATAGTTTTATGTCAACTCATGATTCACTTATGAATATCTCGTATGATATTTATTTGGTCTATTGGAGAATAATGACCATGAATCATACCTCGTGTTGTTCTTTTATTTGTGAATGATTTTAAAACATGACGGCTACTATCGTATAAAATGATGGCTCACTAATAAATAAATATAACAACCAAAATACACATCTTGGCTGCTGTAAAAAAATATGTCAATGGACAATAACAGATGGAAAGAAAAATATCTGAGAAAGATCTGTATGATCGAACGAATGACTTACGACTTTTTAACTTAAAAAGATTCATAACATATCCTCGCGTATATCTAACTGTGTTATTTTCATATATAATCGTCCTATCTGTGTTTTCGTCTTTACTCGTTTTTATTCTACTATAATCTAGGCCGTTTTGATCTTTCTAACGCTCTGTTATAAAAATATCTACCATTTATCTAAGTGTTGTACTTTTGATTATGCATATAAATGAGTTCAGTTATAGTACAAAAGAATCTCGCAAATACTTTGACTATCTGTCCTGGTTGGATGTGGGTGTGAAGAGAAGACCACAAAGACACCAACAATCACATCAACACCCATTTCGAGTATGGTGAGATACGATCGTAATACTGAGTCTTGTAATTTGTCAGTATAGAACGATTTACGGTCGTTTACGTTCGTGTTTGTTCCCAAGGAGATGCTTTTAGAACCGGCAATTATTGTTATAAAAGTCTTGAATAGTTCTATCCATTGTTCAATTTTGTATACATGAAGATGTGATGTAATAATATTTACAACTAGAGAATAATCTGAATATAAGATTATGATAAATTAAGATCACACTATTTCAATGATGTGGTAATCTTTTCTTTTGCAATAGATATAGTGCTAGGAAAACTATTTGTAAATCATTGTATGTATTTCTATTTTATCGTTATAAATCAATAAATATAGAGCATAAGTTTTATTCCAAACATGAAGAAGACAGAATAATGAGAATGACGAAAAGTTGGAAGGTTTTCAATTTGAAATTTTTTATTTAACATATTGATACTTGAAGGAAAAAAACTCTAAAATGAATATGCTACTTTTTATTATTGTATATCACTGAAAGAATTCCAATAATTCGACAAATATCAATATAGAACAAAAAGAAATTTTTATTCACTGTTTTCCATTATCATTAGAAATCGCAAAATAGAGTGTCAAGAGTAGTATGAAAGAACAAAAGCAAATATAGGTTACAATAGTGTAGCCATCGGATAGATTTTAGACAGTTTTTACGGAGAAACCAATAACGCCGAACTTATAAACTGAACTTAATTACGTAATTGTAGCATTTTCAGGATTAGCTTTTCTTGAAAAAAACGTAATAGTCAAACCTTATATAAAGAAAAAATTGATTTTATGAAACAAATTGGTATTATATGTTAAGTTATTTCTTGTATTTATCTAGTACTCTACTTAAAAGACATTTGTATCTTGATGCACCTATTTGCATATCTTTATCCCATCAGTCTACGATCAACTAAATTGAGTGTTGAAGAACGTTAATTGCTTTCAGGTAGCATACAAAATACTTTGGCCTATCGAAAAGTATAATTTTTTATTAGATTAAAATCGATAAGCTATGAGTAAAGATATGGAAAAATATAGATCATAGTTACTTCTGCTGGAATGATTCGAGTCACGTCATCTAGATTGGCTTGCAGATCCGTATTACTCTACTTGGGGCTATACGAATAAGCTCAATGCTACTTTTGCCATTTTTGTTATTACTTTTTTTCCATTACATGGTATTTCGAAAACTCTTTGATCCATAGATAAAGAACAACACTTCACACTAGTTGTGATGCAGAAATAACCTTTTCATAATGTAGAATGAATGAGTACCAACAAAAAAAAAATAATTAAATTTTTAATTCTTGAATTCGAATTGTTCCACAGAGCTCTAGTCATGATAGTTATTTAGCTTAAGTCTTAGAATTTTCTCAATTATCTATAAGATGTTAGAAGCAATTAGATAGGCTTTTTCTCTTTTCTAAGTCGGTTACTGTAAATTAGTTTTTATTGATATTTGAATCATAATGATTTTAGAACGATATAAAATTGTTAGTCTTTATGACGTTCACATTAATAGATATTTTCTCCCTGTCTTTTTCGTTATAATTTTAATCGAGTGCCGTAAATAGAAAAACATGATATCATCCGATATGGAGGCATTTTCCTAGCTATAATTAACTCTTTTTACATGTTACTAGACTTTTATGTGGTCTATGGATGAATAAATCCATTTCATAATACAGAGTACTCTTCGATGTTGTACTTTTTTTTCTCTGGAAATTAAAAAAAAAAGAGAGAAAAGATTGATGCTGAGGATTTCATTACGCATAATGCATCGATTACTACTCTTGTTGTATGTTCAGACAATTTTTTCATCATTCAAAAGTCGTTTTTTTTTATTAAAATATCGATCAGATTATGAATAAATTGAAAGTCATCAATATCACAGTAAACGTTTTTACGGCATCTTCATCCTTTTAAAATACTAAAATGAGTATAATAATATTCATCACCTACATCATCTGTAATCTATGAATTAAATAAGTCTGAGTTGCAAATGATAATTAAGTTTTCTATAAAGAAGAGCATTATTATCATTTACGATAAGCATATTATCTCATAAGTAGAATAAACTTTCTCTTTTTCATACGTTTTATAGCTAGACAGACATAAAACTTGAAGTTTTTCTGTGTGGAAATTATTTCAAGAGTTCACAACAGAAATTTTCTTCTTAGATGGTAGCAGTATCTCTGACAAAAACTAAATAAAAAAGAAAAATTTTACTACACTCTTCGTCGAGATTTTCTCGCTCTTGAAAATTTGACACTGTCAATATAAATGTCGTTTTCTCTTCAGCGAAATGATCCAATTACTTGAATTATTTTCTTTGCGCTGCTAACAATTGATGTACACAGGTCTTTATAAGCTCATACATTTCAGTGGAAACTTAAAATATTTTGTACTTAACGTTGAGTGTTCATAGATATGATTATTTCATTTTCCTGACAATAGATTTTTTTAAGATTGACTTCTACATTTTCTGATTTTGAAAATTTTAAAATCTTGAAAAACGTCGAAACAGTTTCGATTAATCAATCATTAACTTCTGCATATTTTTATACACCTATTATGACGATTTTGTCTCATTAAAAAGAAAATGAATTCTGTAGAATGATAGTATTCTTTTTTTTTTAATCCCATTTTCAGAAAATATCAAAGAGTAGGTATGCTCCTAAGACACTATCGAGACTTTTAAAAACTAGTTAAACGGAACAGCTTTCAAATCGTATGTCAACTTCTGTTTAAAGTAGTTCTTAATAATTAAGAGATGCAGGCAGAAATACATATCAAGTAAGTTTAAAATATTCGACAAGTTTTCATCAATAGTTTATGTGAAATTTTTTCAAAATTATAAATGAACTAGTTTTTTTTTGTTATCAGAAATATACTGAGGAAGCTATTTTTATTATCACTTAAATAACCTTCTGTCTACCCATTATAAAGACTGTAGGTTCTTAAAGATTAATGATAGTATTGATCGAACGGATCTATCTCATTTACATATATATATATACTCTGTACTTAAGAATCGTTGCCTTTCAATCATTTGATGGAAAATATTTTGAAGATTGTTCATGTATCCTCATCCTCATATTCCAACAAAAATAGAATTTTCTAACTTGTTTCTGTCTTAGCTTTTTTACTTTTTAGGAATTCAATCGTATGTAGTTATTTAGAAAATAATTATATATTGTGATAGCGTTTGAAGGTTCCTATGACCCTGTACTCTAAAAAACTTGGAATTTCAATCAATTGCTGACAAAAACTTCGGATATTTTGATAGATCTTAATTTTCATACTTCAATAACATGCATTTTGACTGTTTTTTAGAATTTTTAAAATCTATGATAGAAACTAGAACATATATTTAGAAAAATAATTATGTATTCCAGTAGTTCTTGATACTTGCAGTCATCCTGAACTTTTTAGCATTGACTTGTAATTATTTGCTGACAAATATTTTAAGTGCTATTTCTTGAAGTGTGCTCCAAACACGCATCATTAGCAGCATTCATAATATAATTATGTCAACACATAATTCCAAGTTAAGGCTGGTTTAGTTCAAGATGAATCAAACTGTCAAGGAGTACACTGAGAAAATAAGTATATACGGAACTTAAAAAAGGTTCTGAAATTTGCAACGCAATCGAAACCAGTTTTAGCTTTCGTAAAAATAAGGTATCGTACAATATCTTTTCTCTTGATTTCAAAAATTGTTTCGTAGTCGAAATTTCGTAAGTAGTTCAATGCAATCTCCAAAATTCCAATATCAATCCATCCGATTATAGCTATGCTATTATATCTATACCTATCTCCTTATATTTATGCTTAATATGCGTCTATACCTATCTCCTTGATCTGTTTTTACTTAAAATTCGGTGATTAGGTGGTCCATGTGAAGGAAATACCATTGAATTTTGATGTTTTCGATCAGAGAAGGTCTATTTTCGAGAAAATAGATGAATGCTATAGAACCTGACTAACAGTTTCGAAATTTTCTGTGTTCTTGGATCTGTGAGGGAAGGTATATGATGGGAAAATAAGGGCTTTTTATATACAAATTATCTAGCAGCGTTAAAATTCGAGGTTGCCATGCGTGTGTAAAGGCAAGACAAAAATTTGGAAAAATCGATAGCAGATTCGGACCCCTGCACTGCGAGATCTTTGATCAAACTTTATAAAAATATCGTTATTTTCTCAAGATAAATCTTTTTCGTGGTCAACCCAATAAAAAGTAACGTTTCGAAAATCGATTACAAATTCAGATTCTTTAACTCCGAAAATCTTTAGTCAAGTTTTGCAAATTTTAGTTATGTTCGTGAGATAGGTCTTTCCTGACCGAAAAGATCAAAATTAAAGAGTACTTACGCCACCTCGGCCATTTAATCATTTAATTGTGAGTAAAGTAAGTGTTAACAGAAAAACTTTAATTTAATATAAAAAGTGAAAATAACTGGTTAACACCTAATATAAAAGAATTTTCTGGTCTCTATTGCTCATTTTTTATTAATATTAGCAGCCAAGTCTTCGACGAAAGCTTAATTCAAAATTAAGATAAATGTTTCGTCCCTATCAGTTAAGCACAACACTTGGTGAACATAATAGCGAAAACATTTTTAATAACAGCTTTCATGGATATAGAGGAACTTTTACTTGCAATGAAGACATTCAGCGTAGGCAAAATAAAGATTGGAGGACTTTAAATGTTCTCATATTGATTTCACAAGAACTGATCCGGCTTATTAAAGTACTACGGAACCTCACAAGTTCTGTAGGGTACCTCTTTTTCTCAGTGTACTGAAATACATAATTATTGTTCTAACTATATGATCTAGTTTCTATCATAGATTTTAAAAACTACATACGATTGAATTCCTAAAAAGTAAAAAAAGCTAAGACAGAAACAAGTTAGAAAATTCCATTTTTGTTGGAATATGAGGATGAGGATACATTAACAATCTTCAAAATATTTTCCATCAAATGATTCAAAGGCAACGGTTTTTAAATACAGAGTGATTTGGAATTTCGAGCACTCTTAAAATATACAACTAGTTTTCGAAGACTAGATTTCTGTATATTTAATGAACACAAAATATCCACTGGAAACTTTTATTGCTAAGCGAATATACAAATTAGCCTAGAAAAAATAGTCACAGTCAATATTTAAGGTATATCATAAATACAAAAATATATCTTTAACGAAATAACTGTATATTCCACGGGTCATAGCGCCTGTCAGGATCTAGCGAAAAAGTCGTTCAAACAAGGACGTCTCCCACATAGTTTGTCAGGATGTTGCGATGCATGATATTCTGAAAACGCTTGGAGTTTTCTATGATCTTGTATATCGATGTTTTAGTTGGCACTTGTGTGCTAGAAAATAAATTGACTGTAATAAAGATGTCTTTATCAGTAGATTTCTACTGACCGAATTTTGTCACTGTCATCACAATTAGTTCTTTAAATTTTTTATCACTCTAGAAATATCTTTTTACAAAACTAATTATATACTCTGATAGCGCTTGAAATTCTCTAGCTTCCTCCATTTTTTTTCTAGTGTTTTATATTTATCTATTGCAAAAAATCCGAATGTGTAATTATTTTGTTAAAGATATATTTTTATACTGATGATATACTCAAAATAGCGACTGCAACTATGTTCTTCGAAAGATATATATAGTTCGTGGTAGAGTATAGTAACTTTTATTTTTCAGTTGTTAACATACCATTGTTCATTAGATACTCGTTAATCTGTTGTATGATGCTTGCAAACGAAAACAAAGTAATCGGACTTGCACTCAATATGATTGCAGTTGGCGAAATTACATTTGGATGTTTAATATCATTGATAGTAATTATTATTATTATCTATCATTTGTTTCATAATCGGATAAAGCGAGAAGACAAACCAATTATTATTCTTTGTGCCAATATTTATCTCAACGGTTTGGGTTACATGGTATTACTTTTCACATTCAATATTCGAACAATACTAGGTGATATGTGTCAAAAAGAATTCGATTCACCATCTTGTTTATTATTAGGATACATATATTCAGCTGTTTTTTGCGCTTTTTATATGTCTTTCATCAATCAGGTGAATATTGGTTATATACGTTATTTTAAACTAAGACGAAAACTCCCTTTATGCTCAATCTTTCTCGTATTCGAAGTATGTCTATCAGAGTGCTTTGAACGAATCAAGAATATTCCAGCAGTGTTGGAAACTTTTCGCTTATTGCTACCTACCCAGATCAAACAGGCACGGTCGTAAAGGACCGTATACGAAGAAATATGGAACGTATACGGTCGTTTACAGACGTATAAGAACTTCATAGTCGTCCGCCTAGGTAGATATTACTTTTAACAGTATTGTTGAAATAATGGCGTGATTTTCCTTAGGATACCAGAGAACTTAATTTCCAACATCATCTTGAAATTTTGTACAGAGATGAATCTCAATTAGTATAGTTTCTTATTGAAGTTCAGATCTATTGATTATGCGACTTCTAAAGTAAGAACATCGAAATCTGTATTTGACTTGTATGAGACAAGATGCTTTTACCATAATCATGGTTAAGAATAGGAGTTATTAGAAAATCTGAAACCTGCGCAACAATCTATTCCAATTACAGTCCGTCTCTGTACTAGGGAACTGCAAAGTGGTCCCGGTCCCGGCGGGACCGGGACTAAAAAATTTTCACATTGGTCCCGATCAGTTTTTATGCAATATATTTTCACGTTTATTATTTTGACATGATTTAAGATCTGTAAATCAGATATTTTTATTTGCTATTTCTATAAAAGTCTTTACTGATTACGAGTCTGTTTGCAAAAATCTGAGTTTTTCAATTGCACAGGTTTTTGAATACATATAAAACAACCAACACAACACTATAAACGTAAGTTTAATTTGTTCATTCTTAGATGATTCCTTTATTGAAGTCTTATCGGATAATAGTAAATAGATACGTATCGCCGTTTATTTATTTTTTTTTTGACAATCGTAATGACTACTCAGTATAAATAATCAATTCGATAATAAATCCATTAGGTAGAGCAGTAGATATAAAAGAAGAGAGAAATAAGTAAATGACTGCTACGAAGTATATGAGAATTTTTTACAAAATTCAATGGTTATTTTGTTTTTTATTCGAGCTTTCAGTGAAATTCTTTCACTTTAACACTGGATAAAAAAGAATTTTCGTACTGTTAACCAATCAAAATCATTCATGTCAATTTTATGTATTCATAAAAGTACACAGATCGTAAAAAAAAGTTGCTCGATTTTAGAAATGAAACCATTGTCAAAGACCGGGACCGGGACCGGGACTAAAAGAAGTAATTTTGCAGTTCCCTACTCTGTACACCATCAAAAGTAGAAATCTAGCATTGTGACTTCTGGTGTTTCTGAGAAAAATTCTTCTGATAATTTCATGAAATTCAACATGTTATCAGTAGTAAGCTATGAATGCAAAGTTTTTAAAAAATATTCATGATTTATTAAAGCTTACATGAAACACATAGATCACGCGTGAAATTCGTTAGATACTTGAGGAAAATTATCCGGCAAGAATATCTGAATGAAATTGCTGATTAGATATTTTTTTATAGAGTCTTTTATGTTTGTCTGATTTTACTCTTAGGCATTCTTTCGTCTTTGCCGCATTGTGTATTCAAATATTAGATGGTTGCAATTATCATGGTTATATATAATTATACCTCCTGTTGAGTTGATTCTAACTTTTATTATCATGTGCCCCATTTATCTCTGGCACGATATTATCTATTTACCCAATGAACACTTTTGTTATATACCACTGTCTAATCTTCGAGGTTTTGTTTGGATTTTTCTTAATATTTATGGCATTCCCGTTATATCAATATCGTTGATCTATTTTCGTATCACACGATTCATTCGAAAAAATTCAAACAATCAAACATCAGTCATTAAACAACGACAAAATCGAGATTTGAATGCTCTTCGACGTATTCTCATGATCGTTGGGCTCTTGTTTGTCCTAGGACTACCGACTATGTCTCTTATAATAATGATGTTTATCACAGGGAAAGAGCATCCTTTGAGTTTTCGAATTATGAGCGTTTCGATTGGAACATCAATGGCAGGATTGAGTGTAGTATTGGTGTTTTCTGTTCTTCAGCTGAAAAACATTGTCTGGAAACTATTAAAATCAAGTCAAGTGTTGCCTATCAATGGCACATTAACAGTTTCAATTCCAATGAAAGCCAATGTTACTACTTTTCCATATCAACATTCATGATAATTATAACATTATTGTTTTAGTTCCTCTTACTAAATTAATAATTTCAAAATCATCAAATTAAAACTCTTTTACCATTCAATATGCAGCAATTATGTCAAAAATGTATTTTATTTCCCAATACACAAATTTACAAAAACATATAAGCTTGCTTATTTATTTTGCTTGAAACTTTGAAACTTTATATTACTCAAGCCAATAAAGATTTCTAAAATTATGCAGTGTTTAAAATATCTGCTTTTGATGTTCATGTTTTCAGTTTATTTTCGTTAACTTAGGCTCTTCTACATTTAAAAAATCATTTTAAAAAATCTTCATTTATCTTTATTTATACACTTATTTATTGTAAAACGCTTGTAAAATATAAACATAGTAAAAACTAAATACAAGTAGCGCGACATAAGCGTCGCCAAGTCTTTACTAGAAGGATATAATCACGTTAAACATATGGTATACGATCATACGATATGTGACGTGTAGATCGAATACTGCGGGCGTGAGTGTGCGTGTGTGATTGCGAGTGTGATAGTGACTCTTCTATTTTTCTACAGTCACAGCCACACCCACACCCACACACCCCACCCTGATTTTTCTGATTGGAGTTCGCTAAAAAAAACATATCCTGCAGACAATTCAAGTTCAAAGAAAATATTCAAGTCTTCTATGAATTTATTCGAACTTTTATTATTATCACGAAGATTCATAAGATGAAAAAATGCTGAATATCATTGATCATACAAAGAGCAGACCACCGGAGAAAATTTTTCTTTTGATTTAGTTATCTTAAATGAAACATCCAACCAAACCAAAGTCAAATAGAAAACATTAGGTCATGAGTGTTGCCTACGAAACAAACGAGTTGAATGAAGTGTAAAGGATCCATGTTGATCGCTTAAAATCACCAAAAAATGGGTATGCTCAGTAGTTTGACTTTATCTCATGAATGATTTGGTCGTTCAAGTTTCAATATGTCAAATAGAGTGTTGAAGTAGCTAGAGCAGAGATCCACACACCATGCAATCGTAATAAACCATAAGAGCCTAATATGATCTCTATCATCAGCAGTACTTCACACTTGTTTTTACTTAGTGATAAAAAACTTAAAATCAAGGATAACAGCACATCTGATGTTTAGAATCGTCGAATGATTTTCAGAACCTAGGAGGTTTTCTCTGAGTGAAACTTTTGGGAAACTCCCAGAGTGTGAATGTAAATGAAGAGACCGCCTACATCTACACTCCATACGCACATTCACACCCTTTAAAAAACCATTTCATGTTCATGATAATATAATATTCATTTATTCAAGTACCAAATAAAATACAAAGACACGACCAGAATGGTCGTACTTTGCTATCTATCAACAATCATGTCTTCGAGTAGATAATCAATGAAGCTGATCGTTATTAACTGTTATGTATTTTGGGATGATGCCCACGGTCTCACATCATACAGAAATGCATACTCTGTTCCAAATGAACTTGTGTGAACGAGAATGTTTTTTTCCTTGTTTGCGTGTACTCGTAGGGTGTTTCTTACTTTCCATGCTGTCTTTTTAACAAGGGTAGTCGTTCTCAATCAAGTGCGTTGTTGAAAGATAGTCAAGCAAAAAAAAAAAGAGGAGAAAAAACGAAAGATAAGACAAGCAAACTGTTGTTGTCTCTCAAAAGTAACAGACGAAGCGTTTGACAAGATAGAATAAGTAGTGTCATACACACCACATAAGCTGAAATCGACAACAGTGTGCCATTGAAGTTTTCAAAACTATTTTAATAAAAATTATTTAACTCTGGTGAATAAATTATTAGGGTGATTTGAAAAATAACTCAAAGTAATTTAGAAGCCATATACAGGGTGTCCTAAAAGTCATGCCCACTGAATAAATGCATTTAACTCCACTACTAATCAATCTTCTCTCCATTATCTTTTTATTTGAAAGAGAACATTAGGATGTTGATCTACTCTTCGAGTAGATCCTCACCCACATCCACATTCTACAGGGTGTAACATAACCATTACGCCCCCCTCCCCCCTAGAACTTAAAGTATATATGATATCAAAGAATTTTATATAACAGATTAATGCTCGTCAAAAACTGGATTTATGAATATAATTAATAGATCTTGAAACAATTATTACCTATGAAATTACTGAAATATCTTGAAATACATGCCGAAATGCGCTCGTATTTTAAGATTTTCATTCCTCATGTACATATTTTCACAAAAAATAATAGCAGATTCGTAATCTCCATAAAAGAATTGCATCTATAGACATGTCATTTGAATCTTTTTGATGAAAAAATGTTTTTTCAAAAACCTTGCGTGATGTGTATTTTAGGCATAAAATGCACATTCCTCAGGATTTTTGAAAAAACGTTTTTCATCAAAAAGACTCAAATGACATGTCTATAGATGTAGCTTTTTATGGAGATTACGAATCTGCTATTATGTTTCGTGAAAATATGTACATGAAGAATGAAAATCGTAAAATACGAGCGCATTTCGGCATGTGTTTCAAGACATTTCAGTAATTTCATACTCAATAATTGTTCTAAGATCTATTAATTATACTCATAAATCCAGTTTTTGACGAGCATTAATCTGGTATATAAAACTGTTTGATATCATTTATACTTTAAGTTCTAGAGGGGGCGTAATGGTTATGTTACACCCGGTATAATTTATTAATTAATGAACAAATGTATTGATATGTGACTAGAATCGAATGCTACTCATTTTTTTGTTCCTAAAGAACAGGTAGTTACCATAATAATAGTATAATTTCAGCTTTATCTTTGCTAAAACTTGTTGATAAGTCTCCGAAGTTTTTTTGGCTTTCGTTCTAAGGATGTGCGTGTGGATGTACGTGAAAAGAAGATTCACACCCACCCTATCAGTCAAAATTAAGCAAAAAACGCGTTATAACGAACGTTATTTTCTTTTCTTTTAAAGCAGTTTTTCTTTCAACAAATGTCCGAATTTTGGCGTTTTAACAGTTGAATTATGTTTGACTTTGAACTCGTTATAGTCAGTGAAAACGCAAGCGTTTAAACGCGTTTAAATGCAAGAAATCGGACACTTTTCATATGTTTAAACCCGTTGAAAATTTACGTTTTCATGGGTTAATAAATAAGTATTTAAGCGCTATAAAACATAGAAATTTTTTCAATATTGAATACTAGTTATTTCTTATTAGGAGATTTCTATGTGTACTCTCACAGTTATCAGAAAGAAAAACAACAAGAGAAAAAAGGATTGTTAGATATACCTATATCTCTAAATATAGTTCACATTTTTTTCATATCCTGTATATGTAACAATCCTTTTTCTCTTGTTGGTTTTTTTTGATAACTGTGAGAGTACACATAGAAATCTCCTAATAAAAAATAACTAGTATTTAATATTGAAAAAAATTTCAATGTATTTTATAGCACTCCTACTATACTCAACTATTCACCGATTACTTTCTACTGCTAATTGTCGCCTTTCAATAGCAAATGGAAAGAGGGTCTAAAATACAAATAGTCATAATTGCATACCTAGGGGTAACGAACGTTAAACTTTAATTGCTTAAATTTATTTCATTTAGTTATATTGCTAACACATTACACGAAGAATGGGCCGATGAAAAAACTATCTATATCCTAAAAATGATAGATAAAGTTTGCAAACGATAAAAAGATGTTATTCTTTTCACTTTTGAAAAACTTTATTCCTAAATCATTTATCAAAAATTCTGTAAGCATGTATTAAAAGATCGTCATCATTCATTCATGTAGGCTTCTCATCTATATCTTGTGAAGACTATTCTATAACTACTCAACAATTTTATTTAAATTTCCCATTTCTCTAAAAAAATACTATATTTAATTCAAACAAAAATATTCCATATACATGCAGCAATAGTTTTATAGTCTCTTAATATATACAAAAGCTTGTGACTTAAGTGCGGGCGAAGGAAACTCGGGTGGGTGTGGGTGTGGATGTGGGTGTGGATGTGGGTGTGGGCGTGTGGGTATGGATGTTTCAGAAAAGGAGACATACACCCCCACCCCCATCCACGCCTCACATCCACACCCACACCCCACATAACACTCCGATTTAAATCCGAGGTTTTCGCATTTATTTATAATACGATTTATTCAGCGATTCACTTTTATTAAGTAGCATTAAAAAATGACTTTCTATAGATTCAATTATGTTATTAGTATCTATCAGTTTTCTTTTTTTCTAATCTCAATCATGATTATTGAAAGTTGGTGATAGTACGTACAATATTGACTAATATATTTTCGATCGCATTCAAAAATAGCTCTAGAAATATGTTATTGTGAAGAGTAAAGTCCTACAGGGTAAGACTTTTTTTTGTACCCTAACACTGCAGTATTTTAGCGGAGAATAAGCGGAATTATTTGCCAAATTGATATTACATGCATTTATCTCAGTTTCAGAATTTTGACGAAAATCGACTTTTTTTGAAGGGGAGAGGCTTAAAATAAATCTTACCTTGTAGTATATACTGGTAGCACTTAGACGCGTAATAATATAATAATAATAAATTAATTCAAAATCCCGGTTCATATCAGTAATTTAAAGATATTGTGATTAGATAATATAATGTATTAACATAATGAAGTTACTAACTCTCGATGAAATCATACATCAGTTAAATAGATACCCAGTCGGACTTGCTCCTAGTTAACTAGCATTCATGCATACCTAATGCACTCCTAACTCTATATACCCTATAATGATTTATGGATGGTATCCCTATATACTGCATAATGGCTTACGAACAGTATCCCTATTTATTTGATAATGAGTTGAGTTATATAGATACCCAGTCCGAGTGGATACCCAGTTAACTGGCACTGGTATATACCTAACTGAATACGATTTCCAGGTAATGCAAATGAATGTTGAAGATAACTTCTTTGTCGTCCAATCAGAGACTCATTGTTTGTTTCAAGTGGATAAGGCTGCATCCAAAGTTGCTCTTGTTCTGAACCCAAATCGGGTATTGATGTTCGAGTCTAACATGCGACAAGATAATTGTATCTACAACCGTAGCACGACACATTTGGTGTACAAAATAGCAAGCATAAACCAGCAGTAAAAATAGGAGAACTATATCCTTCAAATACAACATCACATTCACAGTTTATTGGTCTCTCACTATTGAAAGCACTATGCTAGCCTTCTTCTGTTAAAAGCAACATTTTAGCATTGACTCTCCATTACACAATTTATCGAATGGTGGTCATACGAGTTTCGATGTAATATAATGAATACTACTGATATAAGGTACCAAGCTTCATATTCCACAAATTGTAGCAAATGATCCGCAATCCGTACCACTGCTGCTTTGCAATTATGATAAACATCATTGACATACTCTGCTGAACCTATTATATCGTTTACAAGTACTAGACGTTCAATGGGGAGCTTGAGAAAAAAAAAGTAACGCATGACATCGAGAGGTTCGAGATCATCGATGAAACTTTGTAACAGTTGAGGAGAATATTTGCTAATAATTAAGAATAACATTAATATCCAACAAATCCTCAGCGACAGCATCCTTCACAGAATGGTGTAGAGAATGCTTATGTATATATATATACATGCATAGAAGTGTCATTGGCAGATGGGAAATAAATTATGACTCATCGTTTTTCAAGTAATATCTAATTACACACATTCATGTTAATTTAAAACAGAAAGGCACCTTTTCTTTGGTTTTCAAGTATAACTCATTATTCTTGGATTTGGGTGTGGCAGTCTGTATGGACGAAGAGAAGAGTGAGACTCAAACAGAAACGACAGCTGTGAAATGCCAGAAGGTAAGAGAAAGTTTTGAAATACTCGGTCGCCTCTATACCATTGTTTACACAAGACCTAGCACTACAACTATTCGATGGATCGAAATTGGTGTCACATGTCACTTTTTTCCTAGTTCCCTGGCAAGTTCTGCAGGTGATTTACTCTTTAACGATAAAAATAGACTGTATGGGTCTGTGAATATGAGTGTTGAAGAATAATATACCCGCATGCTTATACTCACACCCTTACTCATCTACGACACATAGTAACATCTGCATCAACAGCCACATCCTGAGATTGCAAGCTTTTGCTTTGAGAAATGCTGCTTTTAATGAAAATGAACGATTTTTGTAATTTGATGAAATCTTTAATAGAAAAACGAAGCATTTATACTAGGATTTGGTTCCATTTTAAGTCGTTATTTTTATTGTTGAACTTCCTCTCCTTTCCCTCTATTGACATAGTCAATCTAATTTTACAATGCATTATGAAGAATGTTCTACATATGTTCCTTCGCCGTGTCTGAGATCTATACGAAAAAACAAAGTTTATGCTTGAGAGAGGTGAGTAGAAGACTCTAAGTCATACATCATCTAGGAGGACTCAAATACTACTGAACAAAATACTCATTGTGTATGTAGCTAATTGTAGCTATTTTTTTTCTTTTGCATTGTCCATTAAAAAACATTCGCGACAAGTCGATCAATACGTTATTACGACAGAGATTCTGACGCTCACATCCATGAAATTACTCTGTGTTCTTTTTACAAAGAAGCTGTTTTCTACCAGAAAACACTCTAGAAAATCATAGATATTTAAAAACAAGGATGTGATAGTGAGATGCTCTTATCGGAGTTTTTCCAGTTTGATCCCAATCTGAGAGAGACGGCTGCTACCAATCCAATTACAGATTTCTTGCTTTCAAATTCTTTTGTTTTCAAGTTTTTCAGCTGAAATTTCTCATTTCTTGACTTGATTGTTTTCAATCCTGTCCGCTTTCCTTTTAGTTTTCACTTACTTTAATACACAAAATCATATTACTCTAAATCTGCTCATGGCTGCTGACTTGCACAACTTCTTCTACGATCACTCTATGACTTTTGACAACTCTTCTCCCTCGCTAGTGGCAAACTAATATGTGAACAGTTCGCTCCCTTATTTCTACATCTGTGGATATTAAAGATCAATGTAGTTTATCATTATACAATTCATAATCAATACTGAAGAATAAGTACGGTTAAGATTAGGATGTTGTATAAATTAAAGCAGATTGAATCGTAATAAGCAAATCGAGTTTCTTCTTGCATACAAAAGTATTGAAAATAAAATGTGCTTATAGTGAAGAATTTTAAGTAAATGGTACACAAAATACGAAGTATCCAATAACCGATTACAAGTGATACCTTATCAATTCGAAGTATTGTCATAAAAAGCCTGAATGATGAGAGGATTTTATCTCAAAGAATAAAAAAAGCAAGAAATGATGTTATTAACATGTATTTTTGTTTTGTTTTAGACAACAAATTCATGACTCTAGTTTATTGAATTGGACAAATTTTATTCAATTCATTCGATTAAACATATTAGCAAACAATTTTCACAAAATTTAGAGATCGAATAGAAGCGGTGCACTATGATGACTACGTTTCAACAAAAGAACTGATTGACAATAATTATTTATGATTTGAAGTTTAATTAATAATGAAAGAATGCAAATTACTTATGCAAGCAGTGATTTTTATCAACATACTGTGAACATTGATATATTCTTGTCGACACAAGTCAAGCAGTACGACAAATTATGTATTAGCAGAGTATTCAAGTTCATGGTAAATAAAGTGACTGTTATTGTGAATACATAGAGATACAACATAATACCAAAATTCCTTAAGGCAAACAGACTGCGAATATTCATTTTCATTGTTTACATGCACAATTTATTTTTTGTTGGATGTGGGTGTACATGTGACTTGTCCATTAACCTTCACCGACATCCTTCCCTATGGATAATCTTTGTTGTTTCAGTACCAGATTCTTAACAGACATGATCAGGATCCGACAAGGATATGTGTGGATGTATAGTGTGAACGTTGGCGAGTTGTACATTGATTCTATCACATTCTTTATCCACACCCACATTCTCAAAATCAACATAGGGAACTTGGTCGAATGAATGGAATAAAATTTGTCCAATTCAATAAACTAGAGTCATGAATTTGTTGTCTAAAACAAAACAAAAATACATGTCAATAACATCATTTCTTGCTTTTTTTATTCTTTGAGATAAAATCCTCTCATCATTCAGGCTTTTTATGACAATA
>CAJNSZ010000415.1:0-60676 GCA_905329745.1 Rotaria sp. Silwood2 | reverse complement strand
TTTTTTCGAACTTACTCACAAATATATCTTAAGATCAATCTCATAGTTGAGAACCAAATGAACTTGAGTAAAAAGTAAGTTTTCTCTGGCTGTTATTGATTCTGTTAGTGTGTCAATGTGGAAAGTATTATTTATGAAATAGTAAAAAGTGATACGATCGGTGTCACATATTCTCGAGGGTTCTATTTCGGGAAAATTGTGTCGTTTTCTATATAATATTGAACACTATTTTACTTTATGATATGAGTAAACGAAAACAAAAAAATGTCAAATTACATTAGAAATGTTTGGACAAAAATTGATTGGATGAGTATGTGTCACCGTTGCTTTTCTGAGTTATTTATTGGTGCACTAAATGTGAAACAAAGCATGCTCTTTGTTACTGTTGATGAACAATGCTTGTCTAATTGATCGCTTATCTATAAAAAGAAGAAAGCTTTTTGTTTCTCAGTGTTGTTTCTCTTCTCTTCATCATACATCAAATATGCCTCGAACGTATAAAAGAAAAACTGAACCTAGTTACACCGAAAAGGAATTACAAGAAGCTTTAATGCAAATTCATGAAAAAGGTGTTTCAGTTGCCGATGCTGCCGTGCATTTTCGGATTCCAATTCGAACAATTTACAACAGATTATTGCATAATGAAACTGATGTTCGACCAGGTGTTAAATCAATCTTAACCAAAGATGAAGAACAACTGCTTGTCCATACCATCATATTATTTCAACAATGGCAATGTCCTGTAACACCGACTGCTGTGATCAATTTAGCGAAATCTTTCATGATTGATCTTGGTAAAACCATCTTACCGAATTCTACACTACGAGACTGGTTCAGTGGTTTTATGAGAAGATGGTCGAATGAATTAAAATTAAAAAAAACAGAAAAACTTGAAAAAGTGCGATCAAATGCTTGTCGTCGAGAAATTGTTGGTATGTATGCGTATAGAAGTTTATCAATATCAAGTTTAACTTGTACTGTGAAAACTTGCCTCCACAGGTTAGAGTTTAATTCACTTTTTTCTTGTAGAAAATTGGTTTGAACATTTGCGCAGTGTTTTTAAAAAATTCGATTTATTCAACAGACCAGACGCATTGTGGAACGTTGATGAAGCTGGCTTCCTGGATGATCCAGGTCGAAGATCTGTCGTCATTAAGCGCACCACAAAACATGCAATATCATCACATTCGGGTACAGGAAAGTCCCATACTACACTAGTGATATGTACATCTGCTAGTGGAGAGTAAGTTTCTCGTCAATCTCATTGAAAAAAGACGAAGTTTATTTTCGTGATAGGATATTGCCACCCTATTTTATCTATCAAGGTGCAAGAATGTGGACAACATCAGTACCAAAAAATGGATTTCCTGGAAGCAGGTACAACTGCACAAAAACAGGATGGATCGAGGAACCTGTTTTCTTCGATTGGTTCAAAAATCAATTTATTCCTCGAGTAAGTACAATTAAACGGCCTGTTATTTTATTTTTTGATGGACATCACACGCACATAAGCGTTCGAACTGTTAAACTGGCCATGGAAAATCATATCGAGTTGGAATGTCTACCAGCTCACACAACTACCATCTTGCAGCCGTTGGACGTTGTTACACTTCACAAAATCAAAACAGCATGGCGATCACTTCTTGTTGAACATAACTTAAAAACGAATAGTGGTCCAATTGACAAGCAAAATTTTGCTTTATTGGTAAGTTCTTTTTTTATTCTTATGAAATACATATATATATATGCGTAAATCACAAAAGTCGCACCCTGATTTTGAGACAAGTAATTAAAAAAAAGTTGATGAATAAGAAATATTGAAATTCGTTGTTACATGAAATTACCTTTTTGCATTTCAGATATAAACTATATTCACTAGATCTACCGTTAGAAATATCCGCATTGTTTTAGATGACTAATATCAACAATTCTATTATATTTGAAAGCCTTCCACAATACCCTAATATGGCTGTCATGGATCACAAACAATTTTAAAAGATTCTTCACTCTAAAACTTTATCAATAAGAAATCTCATTTCGTCTCTATTTCAGATATCTGAACTATGGAAAAAACATATACGAAAAGGCCATTGTAGCTCCGGTTTTGCTAAAGCCGGAGTCTACTCGTTTGATCCATTTGCAGTTAGCCAAGATAAAATTTTTGTGCCACCTACGATAACGACAACGGCTTCAGCTACTACAAATTCTGATGTACCAAGTTCAGGCGATTCTGCCACCATCAATAGTTCTAGTCGGCGTCTTCATCGATCTGCATCATGTGATCATTTGTCAAATATTTGTAAGTAGCATTTGTCAATAACTTTTTAAAGTTGTTACATGATACATCTGTTATATTAGCACTCGATTTAATGGGAACAGTCTTATGTCATGAACCTAATAATTCTCTTTCGAATTCAATCTCAGCACTGTCAACTTCACTTATTACAAGTTGGTATTGTTTTATTAGATTTTCGATTCATACCTAGTTCCAGATGAATACTCAAAATATATACCTTCTTCAGAAACCTATTGAGAATATTATCAAGACAGAAAAGAATAAAATAGCTTAAAATGGAACATATTCTTTCATCGCTTATATCGAAAATCACGAAGCTTTATTTTCTTTGTAATTTTAGATAACACAACGTGTAGCATAACCAATAATTCTAATATTAGCTACCACAACGCAATATCGTCTACCTATAGTAAGTTTTCAATCTTATTTATATCTAGACATATCTTTATGTACAATTCTGGTACTTATTAAAATGAAGCTTCACCCAACAATACGGATAACATGAAAACTATTAATTCATCACCAGCACCAATTGATGAAAGCAGTGAGGATTAATTTAATTTTCTATTAATTTCACTTTGTTTTTGTTATCCTTCCAGATCAGTCGTCGCCTTATACACCTATGTATACTGATTTAACAAATGTGTCTGTTCAATCTTCAAGTGATTGATAAATAAGTTCTCGAACATTCAAGTGCATTTCAATTATTTTTCAGGTATTCAATTTAATCCACCAGCAACAACATCATCTTTAACACCTGTGCCATTCATTTCTCCAACTTCTCGAAATATAGATTTTCTAAATAATTCTACATTAGCTGCGTCATTGTCTGAATCTCAAAACAATTCGTTAGCAAACATTACTTCGTCTGATTCTTCACAAAAGGCAATAGATGTATTAGCTAATGTTATTGAAAAGTATATGTCATCAACAGTTTCACAAACGTCACACACAAAGAAAAGAAAAATGATTGAACGTGTAAATGGTGAAAGTCTTACTACCATGGATGTTCTGATGCGATTACAACAAAAACAACAAGCAAAACAACGAAAAAACGATAAGCCCTGCAAGACCAGGCTTACTGCGTCTAATGGAACGAAGAAACGGTTAGTTATGTCAAGCTTTTCTTCAAGATTATGTTTCTAGAGTCAAAACAAAAGCACTTAGTTGAAGATAAAAAATATTAATCAGCGAAAAGACAGCTATTTAATTTCAATATAAAACTTTACTTTAGTGTCAATAAAAGGTTTACCTTAAGAGTGTACAACAAGGTTTCTTTGCAAAAATATGTTTTTCTAAATATGTCACTTCTTTTTAGTTCTCGTAAATTTCAAAATCCACAACAACTTCTCAATGTCATTGATGATTTGAATGAAAGTAACTCATTACAACATCCGGCTGGTTCTGTTTCTACTGCAATAATGTGTCAAAATAATATGACAGCACAATCAAATCCATACACCACATACTCTTCATACGACAACTCAATCACCAATACGACAAGTTTCCAACCTGGACAGTCAACGTATTCATCTTATGCAACATGCTACCGATGCTATGCAATTGTTTATACGAATTTTACCTGTTGTGTACAATGTAATCGATATTGTTGTAATCAATGTAAACAAACATTTTTCACATCTAACACGGTATTCTGTGAATACTGTCTGATTCAAGAAGCACTTACAAGTGCTCGAAACTAAATAGAACTTAAGTTAATTTATTTTTTCTTGATTGTTGCATTCTATTCTACCAACGAAATAATATTATGCTTATTTTATATTTTTATTCACTGAAATGTGGTAACTTACTATATTTATTGCATGTTCTAATAGTTAATGTTTTTTTTTTCTTATCATTTTGTTATATTTGTTGATATATTTGTAAGTTCGAAAAAAATGGAAATATTTTGAAAAATTAGTATTTTTTATCATTCATCCATTGAATATTAANGCTGACGACAATACATTCGATATTGACAGATTAAAATCATATATATTTGAAACGCGAATGCATTCGAATATAGCCTGAGGGGCTTGCACGAAAGAAATGTTTCTGATTGTTAAAGTGTGATCAGATGATCGTTCAACTTCAATTAATCTTTGTTGAGCATTTTCTAGAATAGACATAAACGAGTATGAACTGTATGTTCTACAAAGATATACCATGTATCTTAGTTGAAATAATTATTTAATACAGCTGAAAGATATCTCAATTTGTAAAAGGAAACTATTGTCAACAAAGAGATAGTATAGCTTGTAGACTTCAGAAAAGTGCGCTCGAAATTTTGAGATGCAAAATCTTTAGTTTAGACCGAATTTAACTTCTGATACTTGGCTAGCCTTTCGTGAATATATAAAGTTCATTCAGCATGATTCGAAGCTCTCATTCTAGAATGAAAAAATGTTAGCATCTGTGATCGTTAAAACTACGGCAGCTTAGAAAAAACAGAAAAAATTGATCAGCTGTAGTGTCTTTAGAAAACCAAAAGAAAAGTGGTGAAAACTGGCTGGTTCAGTTTAAAATATGATCTTGTTCATAATTGCTTACTGTTGGTATTTGTGGAATTATTGTGTGATACCATTTCCTCATCATTTTTTTTCTTTTGTTCATATGGACCATCATTATTTATTTCTAGGTGTCGTTGGACATCATCATTTTTTTTAATCATCTTGATCATTTTCAGGTACAGATGATATGAAAATCTTTTCTTTTGTAACATTGTCTGGTTGTGATTTTCTTTCTTGTAAGACTACACTAGATGGCAAATTTAACCCCATTGTTGCTAACTTGGCTGAAAAACAGACAAGTGGCATTGGTTCTTCCACACCCACTTTATTAGGTTGAAGTATTAATGAAAAGCAATTCGATTCTTTTTTCATGCTTTCAATTGCTTGATCTGAAATATTGATGGATGTATTATTGATACTTGTCCGTTGTTCATCATCGTCTTCTTCTTATTCTAGTAATAATGACTCAGGTTCATTGACAATCGAAGGCATGATCCATTTGACAGTCTGCTTGTGAGGGAAAGCTTTGTCGTAAACTTCCTAGTCCTTCTTCTCCTTTTTGTTGATATGTTTTATACAGATTCTTAATAAATTCTGCAAGCTTGGGACGCATTGATTCACTTTCAATTAAATAATTTACCATTGTATTAATATTTTTTTCAGGTTTCTCAATTGTTGATAAAATAAAAAATTTCGCAACTGGCTCACCAATATAGGTCGAATGTGTTTTCGATAATGTTGATGTTCGTCTTGTATTGTTATTGTACGAATACGAGAAATGAATTCGATCGACATAAACAATTTTCATTAGAGCAAAGACAGATTGAAAATAATTCGAACGTGTTTTCGATAAGCAATTGTGTTTGATTAAAAATGAATGAATGAGATCAATTGTATTTGTATAAAAATTGGTTAATTCCACAGATGGATATTTACTATCACCATCAACAAAAGTCTTGATGACATCAGCAAGATTTGGAATTTTAAACATTGAACAAAACGTGTTTTGGAAAGTCTGAGTACAGATACAACCTAGGAGCTAAATGTACATATAAAAAGTCTACTGAGTTACGTCTCTGTACCAATAAAATTGCACATTACATGTTGAAAAGAAGACTTCGTGGAAAAGCAAGTCCTACCCAGAAAAATTGTTATCTGTACAGATTTTCATATCTCAACTATGTGATTTTCGTAGAACTCAAGATTTCATATGCAGAATTTCTTCCTTTTGACTTATAATCCAGTAAAAATTCATTTGTTTATTAATTCTGTCTATCCGTTGAGTATACGGAGGAAAAGCAGAGATGGCATCATTTCTCTCGCCATATACTTCAACATTCATTTCAAAGTTATGTATCATAAAAGTGCTGGTTCATATTTTTAACAACTCTGTCTAAATGTCTGCCATCCATTTCAAAATATGATGTACTGTATTTTTTTCAAAATAAACTTTGATAGGCATGTCATATAAATCTGTGCTTTGTACTATTCAAGAGAGCGCAGACTCAAGCCCATGGAAGTATATTGAGATTCGATTGATTAGCACTTGATCTATTAGGTGAGCTTTTGGTGAGGATTTATAAAAATAATATTTTGAAGCAATTTCTTTTTCGATCTACAGAAGGGCAACATTCATAAATTATTCTGTTCATAAGTTATAAGATTTTTCTTTAAACCTTCGATTCCAATCAATTCCTCATAATGAGTCGAATGGCAAGCGAAACCATTTAGAAACGCCGGTCTTTCATAGATCGAAAGAAAAATAGCTTCAGAATATCGTTTTCAAAAATCTTCACCAAGAGCTAACTTGAAACAAGTTTGTCCTCTGACTTCAGATTAGAAAGTATTACCTCTTGTGTTCTAAGCTGATCAAAGTATTTAAAGCACTTCTTTTACATAGTGAGTTTGGCAATATCTCATTCAATTTTACTCTTACCTGATCGATTCACAATCAACAATGTGTCTGTAAATAGAATAGTGGATCATTATATTTGCAGAATTTATTTCCTGTACTCAAACATGGAATAAAGGCCCAATTGGCACATTTTTCTAAATAATTGTATAAGATTATTATAACAAAATCGGTTTTTATTGAACTATATTTTTCTCAAAATACCTCGAATTAATGTTTGACTATCTTGGACGAATGCACGACGTGTTATGGCATCAATACATCGCCAAATGTATTATTTTGCTTTATAAGTTACATTTGATAGTAATGGAAGATAATCTTCAAGTGTTGATTGTTGTTTAACCTTAAGTATATCGATAAAGAAGAATGATAACGTCAGCATTAGTTTGTAATAGGGTTGAATTATTGTATATAGTTTAGTCAAATTTCGACTCGTTATTGTATTATTTGTTGTGTCAAAAAGTGAATAAGGATCATTCCAAATGACTTCATCAACGTATAGAAAATCGTCCATGTTTTCAGCCCGTAGTATGAATACAAGTGACCATAGACGAAAACGAGCAAGAACACATTCGCCTTGTTCACGTGGTACGGATAAGTCGCATTTTTTTCCTCTTCCCTTCTTACATATATTATTTATCTTCTTATAATTACGCACTCAGTGCGTGATAGTGAAAATATTTATTTATTTATTTTCGCTTATTATTGGAATAATTAGTCATCACGAGTGACTTCCTATTCTAATTCTCATATGCACAATTGTTCAAGTGTCGTGAATCAATCACTTATTGGTCTTAATAAAAATAAATAAGTCCAATGATTCATCACTTATGAATCAAAATAACGTTATTGTTTCTCAAGTATATCATGATCCAAATTCAAATGTTGTTTTTCATCAAACAACCAACAAACATCAACGTATTCCACCACCATTATCAATGAATATGCAACTTGAGGGTGTGGGTTTGGATGTGTGAGTGTGGGTATGAGTATGGGTGTGGCTGAGCATAAGTTACACCCACACTCCGCACCCACAACTACATGCACCTACACCCATACTCACACATCCACGCCCACTCTGAAACGTTGAATAAAAAAAATAATTACATAAATAAAACGCCGTACAGAAAAAGAAAACCGAACGATCGTTGATTGAAACATTTTTCTGCTTTCTATCAGTACAATGAAGCTAAACAAGCTATGTGGGTTTCACATTGAAGCCCTAAAGGAGCTACGCTGACAAATGTGTGGATGCTGGTAGCTGTTGATGTGACAGTGAACAGGAAGAGACCAAGACCAACACCCACACCATTAGACTTTTTGAATATTTTTGATGTTGCTGTACTTCCGGCGTTATTTCAATTTAATTGGTATGTTTAGAGTTTCTAAAGGGCTTTTCCAAAATTTCGTTTTCGTTTGATTCCAATGATAAGCAGGAATTCAAGCGAGAGTTTGGCGTTTCCGCTTGACCTGCGCCTTCATCGATGTTCAAAGATCGATCTCAAATAAAACAGAGGAAACAAATACTTAACAAGAGAGAGGTCAAAACATTTCTACCAACGGATCTAAGAAAGTTTGGATAGCTTCTTCAAGCGAAATCGGACTTTCCTTCGGGGAAAATACATATTTTTTCTTTGAAAAAATCTTATTTCTTCTATTTAAGCTATGAAATCTTTTCTTTTAATGGTTTACTGCGTTTTTCATTCGACTTTAAGCTCTCTTTTCCATCTTCATTTTTTCCGAATTTCTCGAAGACAACCATTTTTCTCAGCAGCGTCGCTGCAGTTTACGCGTAGATTCTGCATCTCTCGTGTGAAGGGTGAAGAGTAAGCGAGAAAGTGAAATGAATGGCCTCACCTCTCACATCAGTTTTTTTCTTTTCTTTTCATGATGTAGCTTCGATGATATTTTTTTCACGATTTGTTTCGTTCTCATTCTCATTCTGTCTCGTAAAATTTAATTTACTTTTCTGCTATTGATGCAGAATTTATTTTTTATTTGTGTTTCATGGCTCATGGAGTTTTTTTGCGCACTGTCGTACAGCAACAACCTGACCGCGTATTTTTCAAATTTTCTTTTCAGAGTAAATTTCATTTGTTTACAATTATCTACTGTTGAAGTCTGTGCACCACACTATCACAACGAGCGATGATTCTCGAAATTATACTGGTCGTGTTCATTTTATACGTCTTACAAACTCAGCATCATATGCATCATGCGCTAACAGCGGCAGGTAAATGTTTCCGTTTTACGATTTAAAGATAGTTTCCTTTTTTCGTCCTTTTATTTTGGTGCTGTTTTTCATGGTTGTTGCAAATAGACCTAGGGATTGTTTCATTGGTTCTCAATCATAAAAGCATAAACAACTCCAAATTAGTTAGCAAATATTCAGATTTATAGATAATTTATCGCCTATGATTTCGGTAAAAAGCTGTTAGTGGAATCTCTGCGGGATTAAATTTGTGAAACATGAAGTGCTACTAATCACTAGAATCTTGTTTTCTTTGATCGATCTTGGAGCCTATTTTAAACTCATCTTTTACTTAATCCTCAAGAACTGCAATATGGAAGCAGTTAATATAGTCTCATAAGATGTAGTGATAGATCATCACTAATCATGTATCAAAAACGTCTCCCAAGGTTTTTGATAATTCCTGCAACTCATCAGTCACGGTTTGTCATGAGTATGAAGGGTGGGAGTGTGGTGTGTGGGTATCTTCTACTTTATACACTTATACCCACACCCTTCTCAATAATATGTTACCCGAAACAGCTAATGATCGTTGCGACTGACTATTTGTTGATTCTCTTCGGTATTTTGTATAATCTCTAACCATATTCTTATGTTTGATTATTTGTTGATTGGTTGAGACATTGTTTAAGTCAGATGCGTGGGAGTGCATCGAAATAATGTATTGCTGTTGTAATGAAAAGTCTCCAGTTCAATAAACCTGATAGTAAATAAGACTCAAAATCACCGAAGACAATTTTTGTCTGGTCAACTTACGAATGAAGATAAAATCACGATCATGCGGATCTATGCATATCAAACTTTCATCGATTATCTAAGAATAAACCTTAAGTATAATTATAGACGAGTAGAAAGACATGATATTGTATTGAAATCGAGAATGAAATTTTGAAAAATAAGTTCTGTAAACATTTTGTATAGTGTGGGACAATTTATTGAAATACACAAGCACGTATGCAGAAAAAGCTGAAACATGGAGCATTCAAAGAGCGATATAGCAGTTCAGTTTTATTCAGTAGCGTATAAGGCAGGTTTTTCGATATATTCAGCACGAGCGATTGGTCAGCGTATCAATTTGAGCTCAGAATGTAGATATTTCCATCTATTCCCATGGACCTGCGAAAGAGTATGCTATTATTTGGGTGAATCCTTTGAAAGCGTATCACTTTCTGGGAAACGGTCACTTCATGGATTTCACGCACTTATCGAAAAAAAAATTCGTTTCCGATTTCGACCATTCAATTAGGTATTATGTCATCAAAAACAGTTGTTTGGAAGAAAGATAAAACATTTTTGTGATTGAAATATGAAAATCCACCTCATCTTTTAGGTACAACTCGGTTCATATTTTGAACTACCGAAACTTACAGTAGTTGAGAAAAGTCAGCAAGCCTGATTGAGCGTGACAGTGAGAGTGTGGGTGGTTGAGTAGGATGTTGTTGTAAATGAAGAAAAGACCCATTACTCACTCATGCATCCACCGCAAGATAGCCATCCATTCCGGTATTCTAACTTTGTACTATAAATAGAATATTTCCATGGAAACAGCGGATATATCTAGGCTTTGATTGTCTCGTACCGATGTTGTTGATCGAATAGCGCCCCTTGATAACTGTCAAACACGCATATCAAGAGTTCTTATCTGTCCAATACTGTTTCCATTTGACTGTGCTTATTTTTCCATGCTTCACATATAATGAACACAAACCTGAATTGAACAGAGATGTTGACTTGACCTTGTGTTTCACAGCTGATTTACAACGACCCTCAACATGGGCATCGTTAATAAATAATATAATGCGATATACGATATCCAAAGAAACAGATGAATATCAGTCCACCGCTAATGATTTCTATGAAGCAATGGCAGGCTCTTGCCAGCAAATCCTAAAAATTGAACGAATACAAAATGAACGATGGTATTCACAATACGTAACACATCGGCGCGACTTTAAAAGTCGCTTAGATAGAGACACTAAAATGCGTTTATATCATGGTTGTCCACAACAATCCACGGGTTCGATTATCGGAGGTAATTTTGACAGAAGCTATTGCGGAGTTAACGGTAAGATCGAAATAAATCGTTGCTAAAATTCATCGTACGAAGTGTATTCGTTGTTACATAGGTACGGTATAAGGTCAAGGTGTTTATTTTTCGTCGAAGGCAACTTACAGTCATCAATTTGCAAAACCTAACTCCAATGGAGAACGATGCATGTTCATAGCACGTGTTCTTATTGGAAATACCCCGTTAGGAAATAGCAACATGAAAACTGCACCACAAGGATTCGATACAACCACGGACAATGACCATATTTTTGTAATTTACCATGATGTACAAGCCTATGCTGAGTATTTAATAACATATAGATAATCTTGACTTACGTTTGCATATGTCGATTTTCAACCTGTTTCACTTTGATGTAAGAAGAAAAAGCAGATGTGCGCGAATGTTTATGTTTGTCTGCTCGTTTTCAAACAGCACTCAGTACAAAACAAGCACTTAAATCTGAAAAATAGAAACAGATATACACAGAAAATCATCGCACTCGTTCTTTGAAAGATCAATCTTTCTTGCAAAAGATGTTGCGATATCATGCTTTGTCTTAATTTGTTACATGGGTGGAGGTGTGGGTGTGGGTGTGGGTGTGGGTGTGGGTGTGGGTGTGGCTGGGTATGGGTGTGAGCACAGCCACAGCCACAACCTCAATCACACACACACACACAAACGAGAGTTAACCACTGGACGTAACTCCATCAAAAAAAATGAACCAATCAAAATCGCAATCGAGTTGGAATCTCATAAAAGATCCAAAATTAAACTAAAAAACGTGAGGACGATCATCGATCTCCTAAAATATATGATACTCATACTATACTTCAATAATCATCGGTGCAATGATTATATCAACTCTTTCATAGATGTTGACAAATAATGTATTCATAGTTTCCTTACGGCAGCTCCAAAAACTTCTTAATATCAAAAACCATCTGATGAAACTCTTAAGCAAGGTCGACATCTAGATCATGATATGCTTGGCACACTCACACTCATATCCCAAACAAGGCCGAAACACATTGTAAGTCGCTTGGAGTTCTAAAAAATTCAATTATCAACACGCCTTCAGTATTCAGCACAACATGCATTCAAGAGCACAACGCATCAATCAACCATAGACTGAGCAACATCATCAAGCCGTATGTTATCACCAAGCAACAAGTGAGCCAATCTAAGAAACAACGTCACGAAATATTCACATATACCTACAATCTTCAGTTTCACAACGCATACCAATCAAAAGCAACGACCGAGAAAACATCCGGCCACATCAAGAAACCGGTCATGTCAAATTATTTACACTATTGCCTGAAGAAAAAGTTTTCTATTGCAAGTTGTTCTATTACTACTTCAAGTAATATTGAAGATACATCTTGTTTTGGTTTTTTGGGAAATTCAAAATAGATAAGGCATCTAATGAGACCCTTAAGCAAGGTCGAAACCGGTCATGACAGAGTCTTCATACCCACACCACACCCTCTTGTTTGTGATCTACAAGTCGTTCTTGAACAGATATGTAGTGAAAGCCATCTGATGACTCTTAGCACGGACGAAATTACGAAAAGGGTTGCTAGACACATCCTACACTCATGGCCGCATCAATTTTATTAGTTATTGATTGTTGACTTAGTCGAATGCTGATGTGCAATAGTTGAGACTAACATATTGATCTTGTCTTTTTCGTCAAGAGACAAGTTGGCCTGTTTTCCATTTACTTACGTACACCCCCACCCTCACACATATTCTCAAGATTTATGTAAACCCTTGAAAAAGATAGATGAAAGAAAAGAGACTCTCTTTCGCAACAAATTATTTAATATGTGGCCACTTTCTGTGCATGTTCGTGGTCAACGTGCGAATTCAGAACATGACTCATTGTTAATCTTTGCTATCTGGCTAAGCGTCGCTCGTCCGATACTTTTTCCAGGTGTAGTTATTTCATTAACACGGGTAATCTGTTGTTAAACATATCATCATTTCAATTCAAAGAAGGAAACTGGTGAAACTGAGAAGGATGACCTGTCTGTTGCAAATGAAAGTATCTGTTTTTGTCGATGTACGCTACGTTTCATAGTGTTACAACATAATAACTCGTCTTTATTTTCCGAGATATACTTGTTTAAGTGCAAAATGATTTGAGGTCACCTCATTTTGCTTTTAAGCGTAGGCCATAGAGTCGAAATGCTTTGTCGTCAAACACTCTTAGAGCTAGCCCAACATTAACCGGTTCAGTGTGTTTTGTGAATTTGTTATCTTCGACTCGACGTTAAAATATAGTATGATAGCTTTGGAAAGTGCCTAGTGGACCTTCAACTCTGAAGTCATTGCAAGTAAAAATCGAGGCAACTCCCTCGCAATGTGTGGCAGCATAAAACCCTTTGACATAGGGAATAGAAGGTCGTTGACGTTTTGCCTCGTTTTTAAGAGCATCAGTGGTGACGAGTTTGTGCTGTAGACCTGTATCTAAAATACTTTTGACGACACTCGCTTTTGTTCCACGGTAGGCAACGATCCACTCACCCAGTGAATCATTCATGCCGAGTCACAACCGATTATTTGGATATTTACCCTCAACTTTCAGCGCATGACGATACCATCCTTGTGGAAAATAGTATGCCCGTCCACATCGCTTTTCCTCTTGAGCGCGAGGGTAATCACGATTGTATCGAGGATCAGAATCTGATTCTGGCAATTGTGAAAAGGTGGATGCTGCTTCCTATTTGAAATCATAAGGTTCTTGGATCAAATATTGAAGAATGCCTTGTTATTGGCTTGGTGACAGACGATTCAATGCATGTTTTAGCTGTTCAGCTAACCTTTTTGTTTTTTCAAATTCTGGTGTCGTTATACCACAGTCGACATTGATTGAAGATTCACGACTAACAGAAAATACTCTGACGAATTCTTTCTTACATCCAATGTTAGCAATGAGATCATTAATAAATGCGACCGCAAAGTTTCGCTAAGTTTGAGTCGACAATGTAACATCATCATAGTTAAGTTTCAAATGTAATTTAAACTTGGCTGTTTGCTCATTTTCTCCTGATGCGATCATTGAGTGAATTCTCCCAAGATTGCCTACACCACCAATCGTTCGATAGTCGCTGTCATCGTACTGAAAGGCTTTTTCAGGTTGTGAGTGTTAATGAAGAGAAAACTCACAGCCTTACCCTTTTTGTTCTTGGCATCGATTGGTGTTTTAGATTTGTGCCGCGTATGATAATATGCGTTGCTAGGTATGGCAACATTGTTCAATGAAGAATATTTTTCGTCATCCATGATGACGAAAGAATTGCTTGAAATTTGATGATACAGTTGACCGCTATTTTTTCCAGCACGTTGTTGTTGATCATTTGAATATCTCAGAGTCTATCTACGCTTATGTTTACGAGTATTTTTCTCTTCATCAAAGTTCCAGAAACAGTTGTGGCAGATAAGTTACATCCCTTGACCTGATGCCACAGCATAACACCAGTCTTGTTGCCGATTTTTAGAACCAATCCTGGCACTTTAATATTGCTTAACTTGGCCGGTCTTCCACTTCGAGGCAGATCTTTGGTTGTGCTGAATTTCTTCTACTAGTGTATTGTAGAATGTATGATACTTCTTTTCAAAGTTTCTTTCAAAGAAAAGTTAACAGTTATTTTCAGATTTCCACCCGCAACATCTTTATAAAAGTGTGCAATGCGTTGTCGAGTCTCTTCTCTTTTTTTCTTGGCCATTTTATCTGAAAATAAAGTTAAACTCATCGAGTGCTTGTTTATTGTAGAGGCCAATCAGATCTTTCAAATAAAAATAAATTGATTTATTGCTTTTGAAATGACCGAGATATAGGCTTCGGCTTTTGTCCAGGAACTTTTCCAACAGCAGCTACATTATGATTTGGAAAAAGCACTAATAGTGTTCATATTCATTTATAATGTGTTTTATATAGATCTTCTTTCTTAATCAATATTACATGATATTTTTGGATGCCCTAGTTTTAGTAGGGATTAATATTCTGACCAAAATGACTCAAATTAATCCAAATCATTTGACTATGAATAGACCTTTCAGATATTCTCTAACACTTTGACAATAGATTGAATAGGTTAAGATCGATTAATGATTAAAATCAAATTACCACCCCGATAATTATTAGTAATCAATTGAAAATCGATGAATCTGATTTTTATGGATTGAGATTTTAATCGATTAAAAAGATTAAAATCGAATTATAACTGGAATAATCAAAACAAAATCAGTTGAATACATTATTTTTTTTCAATCGATTTTGATCCGAGTATCCTCAAAATGAGGAATCTCTGGTCAAAGAAAGAGATTTGTGCACTAGTAATCACAAATATTCCTGATTTTCATAGAAATATTTTTCACCAGGAAGGAATATTTGCCACCCACACGCACACCCGACAGAGAATGATGAAACGCTTTCAAAGGGAAAGAGAAATCATCAATAGCACATGTTATAAGATATGTCATGCGCTGAAAAAAAGGAAGAAAAAAGAAAGCGTCTGTTGACGTTCGACAAATCGTAAAAAAAATTGATGGTTTCTTGCCATTGAGTCATGAACATGACGCAAGTGAACTGAAAATTGAGTAACATTTTTTGACTACCTCTCATTTGCGAACATAAAGAAAATAAATTTTAAGTAAATTAAAATTTTTAAAATTTCGTTTGATTTCAATTTGATAATTTTAGCAATTTTTGGTAAAACGATTAAAATTCATATTTAACTTTTAAAAATTCGATTACTATGAACGAATATTGAAAATAAATTGTTTTAAAAGATTTTTTTATAAAAAATGATCTTTTTTTACAAAGCATGCTGCAATTTGTAGAGGTCGTTAGTTTCTTGACAATAAAAGCTGTTTAAGATTCTGATAGTTGCTGCAATTTGTAGAGGGCGCAAGTTTCTGATAACAGAGAGTTTTTGATATTTCGTGCAATTTGTAGAGGACTTTAGGTTTTAGTTGAATTTAAGTTTTTCTTTGAATCTAGCTCCGAAGAATTTTAACAGAAGTCTAATGTAGAATGTACTGTCTGTTTTTTTCTTTTGTTATTAATAAATTAATACTTATAGTACACGAGCAAGTGTCGTCGATTTTGGACGAACTAAGAACGATTTTAGTTGAACACAAAACGAGTTTTTAAAGAAATAGTATCATAATTTGCGGTGATAACGTAATATTTCTTCCGAATGAGATGTGAGCGGATCGAGTTGTGCTCGTCAAGAGAAGACTCATTAACATCTATTTCTGAGCTCTCATTTTTAGAGTGTCATTATCTGTATGTTTGCTTTTTGTGTATACGTGCTTTTGCATCCCAATCAGTGATCTCCACTCAATGCTCGATTCCATTTTACTATCATAATTATATAGTCTACTCAAAATCAAAACAGCTGATGATATTTATAGTAACAATTATGTTTGATGAACTCTATAATTTGCAGTCAATTGGAAACAAACAACACTACTATATTTTAGCGCACTCTACAAATTTCAGCTCAATAAATTGAAATAGTGAAACTCGATATCTAGTGAACTCTATAAATTGCAGTAATTAGAAAGAAATGAAGCACTATTGTAGTTTAGTGCTCTCTACAGATTACAAGTAATTAAAGTGAAATAATGAAACTCCATCTCTAGCGACTTCTATAAATTTCAACAAGCTTAAAAATATAAATGAAATTTTAATTTCTTTTAAAATTGATATCAGTAAAGTTTTGAAATTTTGAAAACCGAAAATTTAAAACCTAAAATTATTTCAAATTTGAATAAATTAAATTTAAAAAACAACTGAAATTGAATTTAACAAATTTTTAAGTTCGATTTTATGTTCGCATGTGAGAGGACACGCATTTTTTTGTATATAATCTATTGGCAAAAATCTATGAGATATTATAATAAAGTAGAAAAGGCTAAGTAAGAATTTATACCTGTTGATAAGTCNAATAATGATAATAAAATATGCAAAATGTGTTCAACTTTAATACTGTCCAGATTTGAACTGCATGTATGATCAAAATCTTGAACAGTCTTGAGTAAAAATGCGCATGCATAATCCATTCTAAAAATCTATTATACAAGCTTTCCAATACATTGTGGATGTACCTAAAGAAATTATCTTAAAAGCCACATGAACATCCACATCCTAGAAGTGTACACCACCTTTCGTTCTGTTGAATTCACCAATATAAACAGATGAACGAATAATTTCTTTTATCCTTTCCTCCTTATTTACGTAACCAATAAGACAAAGGAGTCGTTGGTCTAGAGTAGTACCATTAAGTAAATACATTTGAAGAATTCAGATTGACCCGAATAAAAAAAGGACTTAGTCATTTTATTTTGTATACAAAAATTTTGCATTCAAATTCTTTTTTATATAGTATTTGAAATTTTTAAAGAAACATATGGATCAAGATAAACGAACATTAACTTTTAATCAATCCAAAGAAGATGAAACAAAGGAATTTCAAAGCAATTAATTCAAATAGTAGATACAAAACATTCTTTGCACTTGCATTTTAATAGATGATCGATCAATAACTTGTAACGAAGATTTACCTAGCGAATTGTTCGATGCAATATTCTATTATCTTGATGGTTATGACATATATAAAGCATTTTCAAATCTTAATCATCGTTTTGAACAACTTCTCAGTTTTTCATTTCTTTTGTATAAAATAAAACTTGATCGATCAAGATATAAGAAAGTATTTGCGACTAACTATAAACAATTTCTTCTTCTTAATAAGCATGACATATTTTCCATCAAACTATGGTCACTATCAAAAACCAATGAATTTTTGTCGTCGTTTATCACCGACTCGTCAATGAGCTCTCTCGAATCACTTCATATTAGTGGCACACCATCAGATATACTTATTCCAGTTCTTATTAAATTAGCTGGTTTACCTCGTCTTTTTTCGTTACCTATTTGCATATTTAAAACTTCTAAACATCTACATCAGATTTATCAATTAATACCTGCTTTACCTAATTTAAAATCAAGCAAAATTTCTGGTTATTCGAAGAAAAGCTTGATTCCACTTCCGATGGCTACCAATGAACAACGAAGTACTATTGAATATTTTTCTACTGATCATCATTTAACTCTCAAGCAACTTGTTGCTTTTTTGTCTTATACACCTCAACTTCGTCGTCTGTATCATGCTCACACAGATTTAGATACGAATTTTTGTGGAAAATGTTGATCAATTTGAAATATTCACTAGCAAAATATATTCTAAATAAAAATGTTTACGTGTTTGTTTTAAGCACATGATGAAAGCTTCTTTTAACATTTGTCGATGGGAACGATTAATTTTACGATATTTGCCTCAATTGGAAAAATTTAATTTAGGATGTNAATAATGATAATAAAATATGTAAAATGTGTTCAACCTTAATACTGTCCAGATTTGAACTGCATGTATGATCAAAATCTTGAGCAGTCTTGAGTAAAAATGCGCATGCATAATCCATTCTAAAAATCTATTATACAAGCTTTCCAATACATTGTGGATGTACCTAAAGAAATTATCTTAAAAGCCACATGAACATCCACATCCTAGAAGTGTACACCACCTTCCGTTCTGTTGAATTCACCAATATAAACAGATGAACGAATAATTTCTTTTATCCTTTCCTCCTTATTTACGTAACCAATAAGGCAAATGAGTCGTTGGTCCAGAGTAGTACCAATAAGTGAATACATTTGAAGAATTCAGATTGACCTGAATAAAAAAAGGACTTTGTCATTTTATTTTGTATACAAAAATTGTGCATTCAAATTCTTTTTTATATAGTATTTGAAATTTTTAAAGAAACATATGGATCAAGATAAACGAACATTAACTTTTAATCAATCCAAAGAAGATGAAACAAAGGAATTTCAAAGTAATTAATTCAAATAGTAGATACAAAACATTCTTTACACTTGCATTTTAATAGATGATCGATCAATAACTTGTATTGAAGATTTACCTAGCGAATTGTTCGATGCAATATTCTATTATCTTGATGGTTATGACATATATAAAGCATTTTCAAATCTTAATCATCGTTTTGAACAACTTCTCAGTTCTTCATTTCTTTTGTATAAAATAAAACTTGATCGATCAAGATATAAGAAAGTATTTACGATTAACTATAAACAATTTCTTCTTCTTAATAAGCATGGCATATTTTCCATCAAACTATGGTCACTATAAAAAAACAATGAATTTTTGTCGTCGTTTATCACTGACTCGTCAATGAACTCTCTCGAATCACTTCATATTAGTGGCACACCATCAGATATACTTATTCCAGTTCTTATTAAATTAGCTGGCTTACCTCGTCTTTTTTCGTTATCTATTTGTACATTTAAAACTTTTAAACATCTACATGAGATTTATCAATTAATACTAGCTTTACCTAATTTAAAGTCAAGCAAAATTTCTGGTTATTCGAACAAAAGCTTGATTCAACTTCCGATGGCTACCAATGAACAACGAAGTACTATTGAATATTTTTCTACTGATCATCATTTAACTCTCAAGCAACGTGTTGCTTTTTTGTCTTATACACCTCAACTTCGTCGTCTGTATCATGCTCACACAGATTTAGATACGAATTTTTGTGGAAAATTTTGATCAATTTGAAATATTCACTAGCAAAATATATTATAAATAAAAATGTTTACGTGTTTGTTTTAAGCACATGATGAAAGCTTCTTTTAACATTTGTCGATGGGAACGATTAATTTTACGATATTTGCCTCAATTGGAAAAATTTAATTTAGGATGTNATGACATGAAAGTATTTTCAACGGTTTTGATTGAACTTCAACAAAAAATCTTTTCTACTGGCCAACTAAAAATAAGGATGTGGGTATGAGTGTGCATGTGATTAAGTTCAAGACACCCACCCACACCCTCTAATAGTATCACCTGCCATTTGGCTCAATTCATCTGTTGGGATGTTTCTTTGTTCACTTATTCTATCGTTTAGACAATCCATTGGACTAGTCCATTGAGCAACACTATCTGTGCCACTATTATCAAAATATTGAATTTCGCCTGTTTTGTTTTCTATATAGTATAGTTTCAATTGTTCATCACTTTGACTTTCTTCAATTATCATATCATATTTGCTATTTCGAAACATAATTACTGGACGTTCAAAATTAACACTTAAAGTCATGATATCCATTAAATTAAAAGGAGAATCCTTTTCAGTATCCTGTACCATTTCTTCAACAACTGGATCGATTGATGAATGTTCATGTGATTTCTGGTGTTGTAGGTTTTGCTTGTTCTTTTGCTTCTTCTTTTATTATCATAGTTCCTTGTTATCGAATGACATTTTGAGCTCGACGTCTTTCCAATTGTTTTTCTAATGTTTCATTACTACCAATACATACAACTTCTATTTTATACGATAAACGATTAACAATTCTATCGGCACCTGTTTGAACAGCAGGATTAATTAATTCACCATTGAATCGACTTGTCATATAATTTTCTAATTGATCCGTTAACGATTTTGTAATTATACTATTTTGAAATGCATAATCTGATCTTTTCGTAGTTTCTGTATAAATATCATTACAAACTTGAATTACACGAGTTTCATGTTTTTTGTTTTTTCAAAACAAATACAGATGTATCAAGCTGTTTCATTATTTTTGTACCATCAGATTCAACATATTTTTCTCGTTTTAATTCTTCGCTTTTTTCTTTAGCTGATTTATCATGAATCTTCGTTGGATTAGTTTTATGAAGTATATCTTCGCTCGACAATGGTTTTCCACTTGTTGAACTCAAAGTATCTTTATTACCGTCATACATAGAACAGCGTTTTGGCCTCGGCTGGGCTAATCTAGTTCAGTACATCGTACTAGCCCATTTGGACACGAATTTACCAGTAATTAATTAGTATTAGGCTGCATATTTACCATTTCTTATGCTGCGTGAAGACGATAGATCACCTCATTGTAGTGACTTACCCGATACAGTTAATCAAACATTGCAACTTTTGTTATCTGTTAAAGTAGATTGGTGGTCACCATTGGTCAACGCATTGAAAAAGTAAGATGTAACTATGAAGCAAGAAAAGCGGCACAACATGTGATCGAAACAATTGTATTATCCATTCCGAAGGTGGGTGTGAGTGTCAGTGTGTGTATGTGAATTTTCTATTCTTTAATAACCACACCCTGCATGAAATGAATAAAATCTAGGAAAATCTGTACACTTTATAAGAATTCAAAAACTTGTGAACGAATATTAATCAATATTTTCCCTTTTTCTTCCGCTCGATGAAGTCGCGTTTGGTTTTGATTCATTTTTTAAATCAAAAATAAGTGTAATATTGATTGATGTTGATCACTATAGTATATCACAACCCACCTACACTACTCATGTATTGAAATATTGCGTCATCCCTTGTAATAATATGGAAATAGGCTGCAAAAAAATATTCACAAGATTGCATATAAAATTCAATATTTGGAATGTTAACTATTCAATACAGTATGAAAACTCATCAAGCCACTGTATGATACACATAGAGAAATACCTTTCAAATGCGTTGTCAATGTGATTGCGTATAGGTGCGAGTGTGTTTTTCGAGACATAAATATCACTGCTGTATAGATATCTTTAAAATCAACAGTTTTCTTTATCAATCGATGAAATATGTATTTCAGGGTGTATCATTTACCATCATTTTAGTTTTATTTTTCTGATTGAGAATTCGAAAATAGCTTTCCATTGATTGGAACTGGCTGAATCAAAAAAAATAATAAAAGTATACTGTAAGTTTCATGTAATTGGGTATTGAGAATTTCGATTCCAGCCACGACCTCTTCCGTAAAACTGTCTGTTTTGTTGTTGTTGATTTCGGTGAGCAGATGGATTATTACGATTAGAGCTCGACGCTTCGTTGTTAGATTGTGCAGCTTGTGGCATAGCATTTCGATTATTATCGTAGGGTGTCATCGATTGTCGTCGTTCTTGATTTTGCTGATGATCAACAGTAACACTTTCGGCCGTTTCGTTCTTAGTATGATTTGAATTTACTGCCGATGGCGAAGCAAAACTACATTGGTAGCTATTCACTACCTTTTTCACGATACTTAAGCAACTACTCCTAAGGAAAAAAAATAATTCGATTGATATAGATATACTCAAATAAAACGAAGAGATACAAGATATCTTACCAATTTATAATAGTTCCCAAAGCAATTTTTTCTGAATCGAGACAGTTTTCTATGATAACAATGAAGTATGCTTCTTGCTCTTTTCTTCGAGCATCGTTTGCAATGGCTTGACATGTTTCGAATTCATTATGAGACATACGAAATTGTGTATGTGCTTTATTAAATGATCCACTTGTGCCCTTAACTTCGAAATAACATGTCTTGGTTGTCGATCTTGTTCCTTGTACAAATTGTTCCTGTGTATCATGTAATTCAAAATCATAACCCACTGAATCATCCACATTACGTCTATATTGCGGATAAACGACGAGACGTGAGGATGAACGCCAATTTTTAGTCGGTGTTACATCGACTGTACCGTATAGTTTTTGTAGATAGACAAAGAAGAAATGTTCGGCATTATGACCAATGCGAATGTTTTTAGTACTGTCGACAATGATTGGGTCCGTCCAATTACTGGGCGATCTTTCATTTTGGCAACGATGATTTTGTGTTTGGGCTCGATTTCGATAGATTCGATCTTCACCTATTCGATCTGCAGCAATCGTAGCAAATGTATTTTCTTCAGGATCATGTTCAACAGTACAATATCGTCCTATGGAGATAGTCATCGACTCGATCAAGTGATGATCAGTAGGAAAAACGAGATCCAAATATGAATAAATTAAAGAACTTGTATTAGCCACAGATGAAATTAATTCGGATCGAAATGCATTACATTCACTAATCTTTTGTCGAGCGATCAATGTGGCTTCTTCGAATGGTATATGCTTTCGTTTATGTAATAAGGTAGCCAGAGCGGATGTCGCTATGATTGCTCTTGATGTATCCTTTTTGGCATTACCAGCACAGAGGGTGTGGGTGTGGGTGTGGATGTAAGTGTGGGTGTAAGTGTTAGAAAGAGAATGATACCCACACCCACACCCACTCACACCCTCACTTGACATTTGGGTTTCGTGTCAATCACATACTGTCATGAAATAAGTCATACTCTTAACAAAAAAAGATTCTAACAACTATTTGGATGCAGTGGTGAAGATGATAATTTTCTAGTCAACCACATCCGCGGATGAGTATCCAAATTTTATGCAATATCAAAGTTTGGTAGATGAAATTGATATCTTATTGTGACATGTTAAATATCTATAAGCATTTTTTGAGGACTTAAACCCTCGCCCCCCCCCCCTCAAAATTGATTTACCATTTAGGATCATCAGTTTTGGCTGAAATTTTCAGTGATGAGTGGCCTTAGTGAGAAATGCTTCTGGTAAAAATTACCGTCCTATAGGTCAAACTATAACGGATTTTCCGCTAATTCGTGGCCCATTTTTGAGCTTCGGAAGAAACGCTATAACTTCGTTGCTATAAGAGATACAGAGTTTGGGGTGGTTTGAAATTAAAGCACATGTCAGCGCACAGTTTTTATCTGAAAAGAACTTTTTAAGTTCTCTATTATTCATTTTTTATTAGTATTTTAGTAAACATGTCTTAAAATCAGCATGAGAAACGGTGATCCAACGACAGTAAATCCCACTTTTCTCAACACGGGAATCAAATATAAAAAATCTGTTCAGACAAAAGTTTACTCTCATCGAGATCTTCAAAATAAAAGAATATTTTGAGTATATCTTGAACTGGGTGAGAGTTATTTCCATTTTTCTGTCTGCAAATCTTGTTTTGAGAAAAACGATAAATAAGTTTAGAAATCGATTTTTTCATTTCAAATCAAAAGAAAACCGTATTGACATAGCATTTTTTACAATATATGTCTGTGGAATTTTTTAAAGCACATAACTAATGCTATAAACTGCTGCCATTGGTCATATTTAAATAAACAGAACGATTTATTCAATGGTAAGATAAATAAAAAATACAGCTCTCTCGAAACTGAAAAATTCTTAAAAAACCGCGAAAATTTCTGAAAAAAAAACACTATAGTTAAGTTAGTTTGCTTTGAAAGTCTGTTAAAATTTGATCTTTTGGGGAAAAGCTATATAGATTCTGAAAGAGGAAATTTCACTGCATCTTTCTATGGTAAAAACTCCTCTTCGAGCTTTCACCGAAAAAATGGATTTTCTGAGAGGGTGGGAGTCCTTAAGACTTTCGTTATAGTTTATCTTCAATAAAACTGAAGTGGTTAATCGAAAAAACAACAAATAAAACAATCTGTAACTTATAGATATCAGAGATTTGATTAGATTGAATTTTGACAAATATTACTCGAAAATAGGAAAGAAAAATATTTGAAAAAAGTCCACTTAAAACATGATTTTTCTAAGCTATTGTTATTTGATTTAGTTGATGGTTACAATTTAAAAACAGAAAGCACGTATTTAGCATCCAGGTTCTACGATTAGTTGTTTTATTTTGTTTGGAAATGTGTTTCCTTGGGCATGAATGACTATCTAATGAATAGACAAGAAGAAAAATGCAGTTACAATCATGACTTTGTTTTTATTCCAAAACAAAACTCGTATTCATATAAATTTCATAGAAAAAAATCCACTTATGTCGATATTCGACAGTTTTCATTTTTATTGTTTTGACGTAGCCTTTTATTGTTATTAATTTCAGCTTTCTTTTTACGATTCGAAGCAGCCTTCTTTTCCTTGTACTGTTATTTTATTCTTGCCAAAAATGAAACAAAAACGAAAATAAAAACAAGCCAAAGGAAGATTTCTCTTAAATAGAAAAGTTAAAAGAGTAATATACGTTATGTGATAATCATTCACAAAAGAATAAGATCTATAATAAACAGTTTCATCAATTGTTAATGAAACATTTACTATCACTTGAAAACCGTTATCTCTTTATATTTCTACATCTATCACAATAGCTATTAATGCATATCAACGAACAGCATCAATTTTAATAAATAATTGTCTTAATATATCTCATAGAAAATCTCTTGTTTTTCGTTGTAACGAATATGATCTATCAAATAATACTATTTCAAATGAAGGTACTTAAACATGTTTTAATCTTGAATCAAGTTCAAATTATATTGCATCATAAATTCGATTACTTATTCGAATAGCAGATAAGACAGACAATGAACACTTGATAACATTTTTCAAGAAGAAAATCTCTATCAAGTTTACAAAACAAGTAAAGATAAGTCTAATTTGAATTTTTTCTCTTATCTGTCGTTATTTTAGATCTTAATAAAGTAATAAATTTTATTTTTGTTGAAGATTCAATACATAAGCATAGAACATTTATCTATTTTGAACGTCCACATGGATATTATCATCGAAGTAACATTTTTTGTTATGAATTAGATGAACTTTGTTTACATAATAATATATATTTAATGAGTACGACTGGAAATTGTTCTCATTGTAATTTAATTTCAATCAATTTTACGAGGAATTAAATATAAATGTCAAGCAAAGACTATAAAAGAAAATTTCGAAGATAGAATATCTGATGAATTTAATTTCAATAACAATAGGTAACTGAAAATCTTTCATAATATTTCTTCACTGTTTTAATTACGTATCATTTTTTTTACATCTTGAACCAATATTATATAATGGATTGAATTATTTTAACGCAAGTGTTATGAATTTGACTTTAGTTTTCCAAAGTGATTTTAACTCTTTTGAGTTAATATGTATCGTTGATGATGATAATAGAACATATCCTTGTTCGAATTCAACAATAACAACATATTCTTGTACGAGATTCTTAGATTTCGTTGAGATTCTTGGATGTAATTATACATGCTATTTTTATAACAAAGAAATCTAATTACAATCATAAATATTCGAATGATTACACATGAACATTTTGTCAGTATATGATGATACATTAACAGCTGAACATCATGTANTTTTCACGCTGCATCTTATGGTGTACTTTGTTTTTAAAATACGCCTACTTGATAATAAAAAAGGGTATGCAAATATCAAGCATGCATGAGACACTCGCTAGCTTTGAAAGTTGAGTACTTCTTATCTTTTGAATAATATTCATTTCTTTTTTTCTCTTAACTTTCTACAGAAATACGTTTAGTTATGGTTTTGTAGAGAATTTCACGACGCATCTTTTGGCGAAACAACCAGTTATAAAGATCAAAAAGAAAAAAAGTTATAATCAAAATACTGAGACCGCCATTTATTCTGCCGCACCCGTTAGAATTGTTTGATATTGTATTGACGACAAGAACTATTTATTCTAAATACTTTTTTATGAATAAACCATTGTATTGAGCCGCCCAAAAGGAATCTTCTCTATAAATAGGGCTAGAGTTATGAAAATTTAGGGTACTCTTTGTTTAGTTTCAACAGGTTACGCGTACCTCTTTGAGCTTTTTCAGATTTGTCATAAGAGAGGAAAGAAAATTTTTCTAGCAAATACTAAAAATTTGGGCTTACCCCATAAGTAAGATTAGAGAGCGTCGAACATCATTCGAACGAAAAAAGAGTAAAGACAAAATGCTTGTCTTGTAATCAATGAACGGTTGAGACGAGCTGTTGTCATGTCATTTTACTGTCTCACCCGAAGCACATGAGTACGAACAACAGGAGCATACCATAACGAAAAGAAACGAGAGATCAGTAAATCTACACGTTGAATTAGTCAATAGATTATGATTTCGGTAGTTCTTTTTTCTCTGAATAGATGGCACGAATGTGTGCTGGCCAGACAGAAAATATTTGATGTCTATTTATCACAAACTCGAGTGTTCAAATCATGTACACGGTTAGATATTCATAAGATTAATCTTCTGCACCACTCTAATCTATTTGATCATTTCGTTCTTATGTTAGGAGCAAGATCAATTTTCAATGAATCTAAAAAAATACTTTTTACTACGTAGAAACACACTTTATACAGATTATGTTGCGCTCTAATGCGACGATCAACTTCTTCGAACTAGGTGGAACCTAGTAATTGGAATGTGTCGAAAATTATGGAATCACTTGAGACTCGATCGGATTGAGACAAATTCGATAGACTTTGATGGTCTACTTTCGACTTGGGTAGACAAACGGGTTTAGAGTTAGTTAGGTCTAATTAAAGATAGTTCTGAGTAGTTTGACGAGGGCGTGGCAAATCTCAAACTGTTACCAGTTTCGGTTGAATGACTTAGTAAGTGATATAATTGTGAAAACAAGTTATTCAGTTTCTGATAAGCCAAAAACTGTCATCGTGCATCATATATCACATATTTACTTTTGTATGCAAGTTTTCAGTTTCTACACATAACAAAGTAAATCAACTCATTCATGTATCTATATGCATGCAAATTGAGCAGAAAACCAGACATCAGATATTCACTTTTGTATGAAAGTTTTCAGTTTCTACACATAACAACGTAAATCAACTTATTCATGTATCTATATGTATGCAAATTGAGCAGAAAACCAGATATCAGATATTTACTTTCATATTAAAGTTTTCAGTTTCAAGGCATAACAAAGTAAATCAACTTATTCATCTATCTATATGAATGAAAAGTGAGCAGAAAACCAGATATCAGATATTTACTTTTGTATGAAAGTTTTCAGTTTCTATGCATAACAAAGGAAATCAACTCATTCATCTATCCCTAGCCTCAATCCTAGTCATTCCTTGCGAAATCGTGGAAGGATCTTTCAGGATCCTCAACATCGAGGATCTTGCCAAGTTTTATTCAGGATCCTGTTTCAAATCCTAGAGATTCCTATTCGTAGGATTTTTCAGGGTGAAATAGGATCCTGTTCAGGGTTTATTCAAGTTCCTGCCAAGATAATATTCTACGATAAAAATGCAGGATTCTAGCAGGAATTACTCAAGATTGTGTAGAGGATTCTGAATTCTTATCTTATAGTATTATGTGTGCATGTACTTGAAGAAATCCTGAACAGGATCCGACCAGGTTTTACCGAAGATCGTTTTCAGAATCCTGTTCAGGATTTCTTCAAGTTCCTGCCAAGAAAATATTCTAAGATACGAATTCAAGATTCGACCAGGGTTTGCTCAAGATTATATATGGAATCTGCTCAGGATCTCATCATGCTCCTGTCAAGATAATATTCTAGGAAAATGATTCAGGATCCTTCCATGATTTCCTCAAGATTGCATTCAGGATTCTACCTGGGTTTATGCAAGATTGTATCAGGATCCTCTCAAGATTGTGAACGGTGATTCTGCCATGATCTTATCCAGTTCTTCTGAAAATCTATGCGAAATATTCGTATCAGGATCCTCTCAGGGGTAATGGTCACATCAAACGAGGATCTTCGCAAGAAATATACAGGATCATACGAAATGCGAAAATGGCTAATGCTGGAAAACTTCAATCAGGATCTGGCTAAGAAAATGCAAGGATTTAGTAAAGATTTTTTCAAGTTACTGTTTAGTCAAGTTAGCCGTGTTCATTTCTTGTGAAAGTCTAAAAGGATTTTTTAGGATGATACATTTCAAGAATCGGGTCATGTTTTGTTCAGGATTGTATTCAGGAACAGTGTAAGTTTGTGGTCGGTTTTTTTTAAATGAGTTTATGGGATCCTGTTCATATTCACTGTGATTCCTATCCAAAAGCCTGAAAAACATCATAGCGAGGATTTCGTCAAGTTATCGATAGATTTTTAGTCAAGATCTGTTCAGGATCCGAATACGAGAATCTTGCCAAGAGTGATCATAATATCAGAGAAGGATCATTGCAGGAATAAAGCAAGATTAGTCAGAGTTCTGAACTAAGAGCTGCTACTGAACTTTGCTCAGGATCCTGAGTGGGACTGTTCTACAACAAACGTTTCAAATGCTTTAAAAAATTATAAGTACATATGATCAGGATCTTGATAAGAAACATACAGGGATCAAGTTAAGATCTTTTCAGGTTTATGCCTAGAGACTATTCAAAATTTAATTTTCAGGATCCTATTAGGAACTAAGCAAGAATAAATGAAACGTTTTTCTAATGCTTTCATCTAGAGGCAGATCAGAATCTGTTGAAGATTTCAAAATAGGTACAAAAAAATTCAAAGCCAGTGTGGCGTAAAATTTCAACAACAATAAAAGCAAAGATTTTTCAAGGTCTAATCATCTTTTTGTTTGAAACACGAAAAATTTTTATGAACTGAATAATTTACTAACATTTTCATCTTCACCTTTGTATGGTTCTTTTCATTGAAAAAATAGAATGAATCTGAATAATCTTAGAATTTTTTCCTTTCTTTAAAATGTACATAAATGTTGTTGTGAAATTCAGACAAAAGCAATGATTTTTTTACTTAATTTTATCAAAAAAATTGAAAGTCATTAAATGATGAGCTAATTTAAATTGAGTTATCGTAAATTGTTCTTTCATTAAATAGATAGTTTTAGTCAGCAGAAGATCCTTTAATAAAAATTACTTACCGTTTTAATTTTGTAGAGGAAAAATTTTTAAAACATTTTTCTAATAGAAGCAGAATTTAAAAACAATATTAAATTTCACCAACAAGTATAAATGTGAAAAATGATATCCCATTTTTAGAATTTCCTTTTTTGAGGGAACTGATACTCATAGAAAATATAAATAGAAGTTCAATCAAGTTAGAAATTAAGAAATTCTACGTTAAAGTAATATAGAATGACACAGCACATCCAGCTGGGTAAGCTGATCGGTATGTGAACTGAAGGTGTAGAGATCGATACTCTATGTGTTCATTGATATGCTCTTCTATTTAGAAAATCCTGCAAAGATCCTGCCAAGAACTTGATGACATCCTGAAGGCAACCTAGCTCAATCCTAGAAAGATCCTGTCAAGATACTCGATAAGATCTTCGAGGAAACCTAGCAAAATCCTGAAAGATATTATCAGAAATCCTTTTTCTTCAATTTTGAAGTATTGAGATCCTGTCAGGATCCTTGAAAATCTTGCTTTAAATCTCGTCAGGATCCTAGAAAATCTTGTTTCGAATGTTGTCATGATCTTGACATTTAGTGGCTACACGTTTCTTTAAGGAATCATCGGTTTTCTGGCAAAATCCTGATTGAAGAACAATGGTAAACTTATCAGGATCCTAGAAAATCTTGTTTCGAATCCTGTCAGGATCGTGAGATTTAGCGGCTACACGCTTCTTTCAGGAAAAAGTCGCTTCCTCAGGAAAAAACTGCGAATCCTTGCAAGATCCTTACCAGATCTGCCAAGGATCTTGCCCTGAAACATCAAAGATTTTGCCTTGGGATTACATGTATGAAAATTGAGCAAAGTTCTATAAACGATGGTTGTGCTTGTACATTGAAACTATTCGTGAAGAAATACTTTGCTTCAGATAATTTGAAGTCAACAGAATTCACAGAATGTTTGACATCACTAACCATGGTAATTGATCGATTCCATGTGAAAAATCATAAAAGACACATGTGTAAAACAGTTATGAGACCTGATGATCCATCTCATAAAGACATCTATAACTCAGTTGATACACAAGTTGCTGAAAAAATGTTTACCTATATGTCAAAATTCAAAAATTCATTTAGAGGATATAATTATCCTAAGTCCACGATTTTTTTTACAATTTTATTCTACCTGAAAAATTGTATCACAATTGGTATAAGTTCATTTGAACAAGCAGTATGACAATTTCTTCAATCTACGCTTCGTTATTTTATTTAGTTTTTGTTGAGATCGTTTTTTATCATATGCGTTTAATATAGTTCTAGTCGTTTTGAATTTCTCTATAAACATACTATTCAAATGACTGCACATATAAACATTTTGCCAAAGAACTTGTGTGTTATTTAAAATTTATCGAATCAGATAAGGATGATAGTAAATATCTGATATCTGGTTTTCTGCTCACTTTTCATACATATAGATAGATGAATGAGTTGATTTACTTCGTTATGTGTAGAAACTGAAAACTTTCATACAAAAGTAAATATCTGATACCTGATATTCTGAATCAATTTGAGAAGAATGGTGTTGCTTTTCCTATAACATCAGAAATTTTCCAACATCTCAATATTACTAAATAGTTAATTAGAATTTCAAGTTTTGAAAATTTTAACAGTTTGAAATTTTGAAAATTTCGACACTCAGCTCTTCAAACTGGTAACAGTTTGAGATTTGCCACTCCATGAGTTTGACCTGATTGCTGCTAAAGAGTGCCTAATATCTTAATTACCATGAGATAATCTTAGCTAGTGGTAACTTGCACTAAGTAACACTGAGTATTCATGCGATGAGCCCAAACTTAGGAACTAACGAACCTAAGATGTCTATTCCAAGGTTCAGTGCATGTTAAACACTGAGCACTCCTATCATGCATTGATGAGTACTAAAAATCGTACTTAGCATTCACTAGCCTTGAAGAAGACTAAATAATCTTAGCTAGTAATAACTGAGCTCAATCGATACGGACTAGTATTAACTAGTATTAATTTATTTTTTGTGAAACACGACCTGAAAGGAGTGTTGAAGTGTTTAGGGTAGAAATTTGCACCCATCTCCCCCCCCCCCACAGACCGTTGCAGACGGGGGACGTCAGCGCCACGGACCGGTCCCAACAGGGGGTGCCGNTTGTAATGCAGAACTGGAAAAATGTAGAACTGGAACAGAACTGAAAAATTGTACAATGGAGTAGTGTTGTTAACATTATATACACTGAGAATAGCGGTAACGCTATTCTCCCAGTTTCTCTTTGTGATCACAAATAAAAAGTAAATACTGCAGTCGTAACGAATAAATCATCCATCATCTCTTCTCTTCAATATCTCATCTCATTTTCAAAATTCGTTACACAATATATTTCTGACAAATTAAGTAAGAAGTACACGTTACAGTTTATAATAGTTTCTAGAAGGTGCAATAGATTGATATTACACTCTAAAAATTTCTTTTCGTTTTAAATAGATGTCTTCATGCAACTAAGTTCCTGTAGTATCTGTGCTTGTATAAACTTCTGTTAAAGATACTTAACTTTTATATTCATAAAATCATTAATAAGAGTACATTTAAATAGTATACGCAGTAGCGATTCTTACAATGGAAGGTCGCGTACTCCCAGTGAAGGAGATTGATCATATTCGGGCCAAATGAAAGCTCTCATCGCCAAACGAACAGATTTAAAATATTACGTGCCCATAGAATACCTAGAGCAAGTTACCTAATTTCCAAGGTGTGTGAAATTTAGATATAAAAATGCATTGAGAAAGATTTTCTCCACTATTGTAAGGACAGAACATAGTATTGTTCGGGCCGCTTAGGGGATTTAGACAGGTCCTCTTTCATATGACCGGAGTAACACCACGTTTTACTCTTACAATAGTGGAGAAAACCCTTCCCGATACATTTTTATATCTAAATTTCACGCACCTTGGAAATTAAGTAACTTGCTCTAGGTACTCTATGAGCACGTAATATTTTAAATTTGCTAGTTTGGCGGTGAGAGTTTTCATTTGGTCCGAATATGATCAATCTCCTTCACTGGCAGTACGCGAACTTCCATTGTTAGATATATAGTTAACTGATTCAAAACATATTTATTCTAAAATATTCGTCATTCTAACACATATGCAGTGAATTTTGAATTAAAAAAGGACTTGTAGATGAAATTAAGTCAGATAAAGAATAAAACTATATAGACAAAATTAAAGATTTATTCTTCCAGATAGTGCCATTTAAAAGACTAATGAATAGCTTTTAATAGATTACCAACAAAAATGTACCAAATGAACGGATATACTAGTAGAAGCGTGTAAGAATTATTTTAGTTTATCTTTCTACAGATATCTTATATGCACTCATATAGAAATCAAATTCACTTACTATGACAACAAACTGGAGGAGTAGCTTATAGCCACCTATTGTATATATGTTTATTAACCTATATCTCACATCTCCCTGGTGTATGTATCTCATATACAACACACTCTTATGTAGGAGAGAGGAAGATATAGAGCATTGAGCATTTGACAGAGCAATAGAGGATGACGAGAACGAAAGGACAGAAAGGAAAGGCCACATGAGCATATCGATAAGTGAGTGATATCAATATCGGCACAGTTACTAAGAAAAGATGACGTTTTTTCGAATATGAGAATTCAGTAAAACCTTCATAATACTCTTAAGATTCATTGTAAAACTAACAAACTCTAGCACATTCGATAGAAGACACTTAGTTCTGTCTAACGTTCTATAGGATAAAAAATTGCACAATTTAATGAAAATTGATTGTTTTTCGATGGATAGAACCTTATGGAAAAGAGTTTTTCATAAGTAATGTTATGGAAAAAGTTCATTTCAAAAGAACAAATACACTTAAGTTTATGTAGAAAAGCATTATGGGTCTGTTTTATAAAAATTAATTTCTTTCATGAGCACCTCAAAACCAAAACCAAACCAAAACTCAAAACTCGGTCAAAACCAATACCTTCAATATCAAAACCTCAACAAAACCAAAACTATCGATACCAAAACTATATCAAAACCAATACCTTATCAAAATCAAAACCTCAAAACCCCAAATTCAAAACCAAAATTCAAAACCAGTATTGGTTTTGGTGCATGCCTAGGTGTGGGTGTGGGGGAGCAGAAAAGTATCACCGACATCTACACCCACACCCACACCCACACCCACACACCCACAGCTACACACCCACACGCACATCCGCACCCACACCCACACCCGAAGCAGACAAAATTTTTCAAAAAAGCGTTTAAGCGCCCAAAAAGGGACGGATAATATAGAAAAAGTGGACGTGTTTCGATGCTAATCGGGGTTGCTAATTGTGAGTGAAAAACATTCACTCTCCCACCTTCTTGTGCGTTTAATCATATTTTCAGTCAAAACATGCTTGTAAATGCATAAAAAAAAGAAAAATAGTGGTCGTCTTTATGATACTTCAGAACTCTTATTATGATCTCGTCATTGATAACGACTATGAAATAAGGGACCACTTTTTTTCTTTTTCTTTTGCATTTAGAAGTGTGTTTTGACTGAAAACGTGATTAAACGCACAAGAAGGTGGGCAAGTGAGCGTTTTTCAGTCACAATCCGGAACCTCGATTAGAATCCAAATACGTCCACTTGTTCTAGATTTTCCGTCCTTTTTTGGACGCTTAAACGCGTTGTTGAAAAATTTTATCTGCTTGGGACATACCCACGCCCACACTACACCTCCACGCGCGTAGTATACGTCTCTGCTACGCATTTCAAGATTAATCACTAGTCACTATCGCTTCGTATTGGTATGTAATTCTTTTGTTTTTTTTAATTATGCTGAATTTTATTCGTGACATCCATAGATTTTTTTGTGATTTTGTTTAAGTTTTTGCGGACGCTTACGAAACATCGGAATCAACAGGCAAGAATAAGACAACAAACTGAGAAAGAATGACAAGGAAGCAAAAACGAACAGAACGAAAATCGAAATCAATGCAGCAATGACGAAGTGGGCGTGCATTGCTGTTCTTGCTTTGTTTATTCTTCCGATGCCACATATCTTGAAACTGAAGACACCGTGCCGGAGGAAGGGATCGCACCTTCTGATGTCTGACTAACAATCAGATGCATAGAACCACTACACCATCCCCGGCTATTGGTATGTAGTGTTCAATCATTAGTACACTGTAAAATAAAATCCGCGGAATTATAAGCGAAAAAAGTTCTTGATAGGGTATTAAATAAAAAAAAAGAGTTTATGAATGTGCAATGGAATACAAACCTTTTTTTTCTATATGACGAAGATAATAAACGGTTTTTCCGTTTATGATCTGGAAAAAGGGTTATGTTCTGTTGCAAATTCATAAACCCTTATTTTTTGCAGTGTAGTTGCCAGTATGAATCCCAAGCGTTTTTTATTTTCTTGCATTTAAAAATACTCTTATTTCTGCTACTATGAATATGTAAATGAGGTTTTATTGAAGCTGAGAACGACAAACTTATGCGTATCATAAGCACATTTGATTGATACAAACTATACTGATGTGCTAATCGAAAACCATCTTATCGGTTCATGCAAGACATGTTACTGAATCACTATAAATAGAAAGTAGCCTAGTTAAAGTTGTTTTTCTATTCATACTGTTTGATATGTAACAGACGATGTGAGCATGAGAATGGATTCTCTTCATTCTTGACAGTGTCCAGTAATTAATGTGTAATCAATCTTCCCCTTGCGGTATGACTCTCGGAAATGCGGAAACTAAATTCGATTGACTACTGAATGCTGAACTATCGACTGTTCGATATATCTATCTGTGAGGACATCCTACTGTAAAAACACAAGCTTTCAAAGTTCAATGATACTGTCTATGAATGAAAAGTTTTCAGTGTCCAAAAGTAAGCATTGAATAAGCATTCGTTATGAGCAAAGAGTCAATGTGAACTTGTCAGTCATTGAGAAAATGCGAGACTTCAATTGACATGAAGCTCTAGCTTGAACTATAAATTCGATGTGTCACATGTCATCATTGCCAGTCACATACTACTTAGAGGTATCTAAAAGTAGTGGCAACGGTACTGTAATTCTTTATAGCAAACTTTAAAAAACTTTCTTTCTATATAGTCTGATAGAGAAAAGAATGCTCTATTTTTCTATGCTATTTGATCATACTTCACCTAATGTTATAGGAATAAAGTTTCAATAAGACCTGTTTTTCTATAATATGGGACGGTTATACTATATGGTTTAAATAACTTTTCGTAGAAACACGATAGAGAGCTGCGGTTTTCATCGTTCGAAAGCGGAGATAAAAATGCGTCGAACTACATATTATACGTTTTTCCTAGGCATTATCTGAAGCTTCGCCAATCAATTTTCTAAGTATCGAAAACAATGGTTTTTTATTTCTTCACAGAAATTGCTAGAAAAATCAGTTAGAGCTTTGACTGGAATAGCCATAACTCCGGAATAATTAATCTAAAATACCTGATCCTTCTGCAGTTCTGTAGGTCTCCCAGCAGTGGTTTGAATACATTGCTGACAATTGAGATTTTGCTGTGAACACCTTATAGAGTAGGTTTGTTCTTAAAGAGGTCGATTGAAAACTCTTAAAAGTCATGCCAACAAATCTTTAATATACGATTCGTTGCATCTTCATCTCCGCTTTCCAATGGTGAGAACTGCCACTTTCTATCTTGTTTCCATGAAAAGTTATCCAAAAAATATCCACTGAATAGGCATTTGTATAACCGTCGCATATGACAGAAAAACAGGTCTTATTGAAATTTTATTACTATAACATTAGGTGAAGTATAATCAAATAGCATAGAAAAATTGAGCGTTCTTTTCTCTATCAGACTATATAGAAAGAAAGTTTTTTAAAGTTTGCTATAAGAAATTACAGTACCGTTGCCACTACTTTTGGATACCCCTAAGTATTATTTTTACTAGAAAGGAAATGAGTATTACCAACAATGGTAACATAATTCTCCTTGAGTCTTCTAGATGGAACTTACCGAATGACCGGTTGCACGAAAAATTCGAGCGATGGCAACAAAACTACTATCGATAATATGGTTCTACATTTAAAAGATGGACGATTATTAGCTTCAGGTTGCTACAATACCGGATCAATATGTAATGCTCAATATCAGACAGTGTAAGTATGACAATCATAGCTCAACTTCATTTAGTACACTATTCACTTGATACAGCTTGCAACCAGTAGATTCGTTCATATACTGGAGTTGTGTGTAAAATAATCCAACAACAGACATTCTCACTCCAATTCAAAGACGAATACGATATCTGTTCGGTTCATTGTTCAACGTACATCTGAAATGTTTTAGGTCATTTCCTTTAAAATAATCGAAAGATCACCTGATGTACTTGGTTTGTAACTTCGGACAAAGGCTTTTCGTTAAAAAAATATGGGTTGAAAAACAACTTGACCTCTATAATATTCCGTAGAGAATTGAAAAGCAGAAGTAAATTTCAAAGTATGAGAGACTGCTTCCATGTTCCTCTGCCGTTATTTATTCAAAGAGAACAGAGGTTTGCCGAGTGAAATTACGTGTATTTCATGGCAATATTTTTCGAAAGTGTGTGAGAGTAGTGACTTTGATTAATCCTTCCCTGAAAGCAACCCTTTCTAAAGGATTAACGGCTAATGGTGACTGAAAACTTCGAATTCGCCGCAAGTTTTTTCATCGTTCGACTATAGCTACCAAAACGTCATTATAGATCAATTACTACCTGCCATTTTTCCTTTTGATCAAAAGATGCCTATTTTTAGTTGGTCAGGATCTTATAATGGAACGGGAATAGAATGGAACGAAAATTATGGTTCCCATAATGGTGTGTTTATTTATCATGGATATATTGATCAAAACAGAATACGCGGTACATATAAATGGACCTCGAACAATGCCGTTGGCTCATTTGATTTTGAACTCGAACCATTGAATGAGTAGTGCTGCAATGGCTGAAAGGATAAAGTATAGATACTGCATATATACGAATTTCTTCAAAGTTGCTCGTGTACGACCCTTCTGTCTCTTGTACATGTTTGACACGTCTACCTTTTTTGATTGCTTTCAAATGGCTTGAATACATTATAAATAAATGATTGATTGCAGAGTGTGAATGTTCTGCTGCACTGTAAAAAATAGGTGTAGAATAATAAACCCTTCAAAGGGGATGATGAATTTCATAAACCCTTTTATATACCCTTCTAGGGTTTATTAATCTCATAAACCCTTTCATATACTCTTTGAGTTCATAAACCCTACGAAGGGTATATTATTATACGTTGCACTTTCATAAACCCTTTAGGGTATATGAGCAGTAATATACCCTTAAAAGGTATATTAACCTCATAAACCCTTCGAATGAGGGTTTATTAATGTACCCTTTTGAAGAAACCGTAGAATAAAAAACTCTTCTCCGACGGGTTTATGAAAGTGCAACGTATAATATACACTTCGTAGGGTTTATGAACTCAAAGGGTACATGAAAGGATTGATGAGGTTAATAAACCCTAAAAGGGTATATAAAAAGTTTTATAAAATTCATCAACCCCTTTGAAGGGTTTATTATTCTACGCCTATTTTTTAGAGTGCACCCACACTCTCACCTTTACGCACACGCACACCCATACCCATACCTATACCCAGACCCAGACCCACATCCACCCACACCCTCAACGTCTTCCTTCGCAATCGGTAGTCACTAGTCTTCCACCTTTTTTACTCTTACCGCAAGAGTGTGCGTGATGCGTGTTAGAGAGAGAGACGTATACGTGCACGTACAACTTGTAGGCTGAGTTTATTAAACAAGAAAGTATGTCCTTAGCTATCAAGTAACACGTATATATATATCCAGAAGGACAAGAGAAGAGAAGAGGAAACAAGTGAAGGTCAAAGAAGATGATAGAGGATAGCACATATAGATGGGTCGAGTACGTATTGGCTACATCACTGTAACAATGCGGCATTGTCCTTCACTTATTGAAATGCTATTCCTACTTACACGATCACACACAAGACAGTTCGATATGCAGTTCATCTAAAATATCATTGACGCATGCTTAGCAATGATCGTGACAATCTTTTTCCGACCCTGAAAGTACTTTTGGATGAACTTGACATTTATATCATTCGATTCGAGAAGACTTCGATGAAACATGAACCATATAGTCGCATTTCGTTTTCGCGTCACATTCATGGCATCGATCTGACGAAATGAACCTTTTAGAGAAACGAATTTGTCACTTGTTTGTCATATTTACTTCCAAATACCAAGCTATTGAACGTCATACTAAAGTAAAGCAATAAGATGTAGTATTCTTTCTTCATGCTCATGGCTGATTGATTCCAAATACTATGTTTCAAACATATCAATACTAAATAAATCGTACTGAACATATATTTTAATTTTTAACCGATTTTCTTCTTCAATATTGTCGTCCTACACGTAGAAGACACATTTTTCTTGATCGCGAAGGCATCCTGTTCTACATTATCTGATTTCCTGGGATTTTTCTCATGTCACTTCAGATTATGACTCAAGGTTCTTTTAAGACGACATATTCCCCTCTATACCGTATTTTATCTTGATCACTCCAATGCCATCCTACTACATGCATTTGACGCACACACCAACCTATTGGAGAACCAAAACTACATGTAGAATTCAACTTTCGACTCGTAGGAACTTGTTGAATCCAAGGGTCTGGATTAACGTTTTAACTTTCATATCGGCACAGCCAAGCGTTACGAAATTTCAAAAACTTTTGATGTTTTTTTAGAGTGACTAGGAGTAAATCATTTTTATACGAAAGAATAAAGAACTCAAATGAAGGTTGCATTCAAAAGTTGCTGAGCTTCAAACAACCTGTTAGAATATCAGGTTGTTTATGAACCGCTTTTGCATCATCAAATAGAAAAGCTTAAAATATCGCTCGTTACAGAATTTCATTTTGTTGCGGAATTTCATATTTTCGTTAATTTATACAGAGCAGGGTTTCGTTACTTACCATTTCAAACTGTAAAGATAAAACTGGTCTTTTTTCTGATACATGAATACCATAAAAACAGTCTTATCTTTACAGTGAGTTAGTTTTGTTCTTACAATAAAATCTCATAAAAACTTCCGACTATTTTTCAGACAAAAATTCAATGTAAAAACGTCAAACAACTGTACCTTTTAGATGAAATTCCTCGACAGATTTTTATTTCAACATGTGTCGGAGAAAAATCAGAGTTTATATCACTCCTCTTATAGTTTGCAACAAGTTTGATAATCTGTTGATAGCACACTTCCGATTTTCGGGACGGTTTCTCTCGGTTTTCAATTTTAAACCTTCCTCATACGAAAGTACTGATCCGTGGTTGTGCCGATATCCACCTACTTGCTACTCCTCAACCACATACTTACGAACGTAAATGACTGAATGTCTGCAAAACTACAGTAGAAGACACAAACGATTTGAAAAAAGAGAAATATAGGAGAAGCCGATGGAATCAAGAAAGTGACAGTAGTGACTGTTTTGAGTGCTTTTATTTGAAGATGGAAATTTTGTTTGAATGTGCATTGTCACTTATGTGTCGTATGCAAGAGATATTTTCAATGAAATGCATCACATACTCCGGTCGAATAAGAGAAAGATTAGAGTTGAATAATGAATGGTGAAAATGGCAATCTTTATCCAGGTTATTTCACAGAAACACAGTATTTGTTGCCTATTTCGTTTCATGCATCCAGAATGGAAGCCACAGATAAATGCACGTCACTGCACAACAACTGTCTCTGGCTGGTCTAGAAGCCATGCATACAAGGGGCATCGTCATGTTTGAACGATTCAAACGCAAGCACATTCATGTGTACACTGTAAAAAATAGGCGCAGAATAATAAACCCTTCAATAAAGTTTATTGATCTCCTAAAACCTATCGTATACCCTTTTTTGGGTTAATTAGTATCGTAAACCCTTTCATAAACTCTTTTCATTCATATACCCTACGAAGGATATGTTATACGCTGCACTTTTATAAACCCTTTAGGGTATATGAGCAGTAATATACTCTTAAAAGTGTCTATTAACTTCATAAACCCTTCAGAAAAGCATTTTTTATTCTGCGATTTCTTGTCAAGGGTACATTAATAAACGCTTTTTCGAAAGGTTTGTGATGTTAATAGACACTTTTAAGGGTATGTAACTCCTCATATACCCTACAGAGTTTATAAAAGTGCAACGTATAAGATACCCTTCGTAGGGTATATGAACAAAAAGAGTTTATGAAAGGGTTTACGATACTAATAAACCTAAAAATGGGTATATGATAGGTTTTATGAGACTAATAAACCTTTTTGAAGGGTTTATTATTCTGGCCTATTTTTTACAGTGTAGCTTCAATTTTTCGTAAGCAACGTCTTTTTCTTGTGTGGCGGAATATTAGTCGACATTTCAATCCCTCAAACAGTAAGTCTGCTTTGTTCGAAAATACATAGGGGTATCCAAAAGTAGTGGCAACAACATTTTAGTACCACATATTAAGCGTGATAAAAGTTTCTTTTTACATAGGATGATAGAGAAAAAAATGCTCTTTCTTTCTATGCTATATGATCATACTTCACCTAATGTTATAGGAATAAAGTTTCAATAAGACCTGTTTTTCTTTCATATGTGACGGTTATACAAATGCGTATCCAGTGGATGTTTTTTGGATAAATTTTCATAGAAACAAGATAGAAAGCTGCGGTTTTTATCATTCGAGAGAGGAAACGGAGATGCATCGAATCGTATATTAAAGGTTTGCTGACATGACTTTTAAGAGTTTTCAATCGACCTCTCTAAGAAGAAACCTACTCTATAAGGTGGTTACAGCAAATTCTCAATTGTCAGCAGTGTATTCAAACCAGTGCTGGAAGATCTACACAAATGCAGAAGGATCAGGCATTTTAGATTCAACATTCTGGAGTTATGGCTGATCCAGTCAAAGCTCTACGTGATTTTTCTAGCAATTTCTGTGAAGAAATAAAAAAACATTTTTTTCGATACTTAGAAAATTGATTGACAAAGCTTCAAATAATGCCTAGGAAAACGTATAATATGCAGTCCGATGCATTTTCACCTCCGCTTTTGAACGATGAAAACCGCAGCTCTCTATCTTGTTCCTATAAAAAGTTATTCGAACCACATAGTATAACCGTCACATATGTTAGAAAAACAGCTCGCATGGAAACTTTATTCCTATAACATTAGGTGAAGTAGGATCAAATAGCATAGAAAGAAAGAGCATTTTTTTCTCTATCATCCTATGTAAAAAGAACCTTTTATCAAGCGTAATATGTGGTACTAAAATGTCGTTGCCACTACTTTCGGATACCCCTATGTATAACTGTGCATGACTAGTGATATTGCCGAAAAGCAAAAGTGAACCACGTATATAGAGTCAATTAAGATTTCTTGTAGATATTAACGTATTTTTTCCTACCGAATAAAAGCGGACTCGAGTACATTGATATCAGTTATAAACATGACAGAAGCAAATCTACTTCAATTGCCTAACGAATTGATTCACCGTATCTTCGATAATTGTGACATCAAAACATTGCTTCACTTAATTCGCCCAGTCAGTAAGGACCTATTTCGCTTGGTCAATTCTTACCATCGATTTGAACTCGACTTCCACTCAAACTCAGAAACGGATCTTCGAGCCATCCATCGGTTTGTTCATCCGGAGCGGGTTACGCTGATGAAGAATGTAAATGCGAATACACAGAACGTATTGAAATCCACTTTGGACATTAGCCAATTCAGTCGCATTCGTTCGTTAACCTTCTTCAATATAAGTCATCAAGCGTTGGAACACTTTTTCCAACAAATAACATCCTCTTTACTGATCTCACTGTCAATCGATCATAGTTGTAACGACGATATATGGTCCAATGAAGTTGACATATTACCTCTTATTTCAATAATAATTGACAAGTATTATATCCGTCGACTGCGATTGACCAACTGGCAGTACAGTTCAGAAAGAATTACATGGCCAGATGGTAACCGACTCCAATGCCTAGAAATTGGTGACTGCATGATGAGCGATTATGTCACCATACTGCTTCAATTACCATATTTACGAATATTTCAAATGAAAAACTGTACCACACACGCCGACGATGAAACGATTGATTCAAAATCCACGGTGATACTCCATTTAAAATTGAAATCATTAACAATATCCGATTGCACTCTTTCTCCACAGCAACTCGAGTGGATCGTTTTAGTAACACCTTCCATCCTACATTTGAAACTACTCAGCAGAAGTAAGAGAAACTTCGACACACTGTTCGATGGCTTCTATTGGGAACAGTTTCTTCGAACACGACTACCATCACTAGTGAAATTTGAGTTCTTCTTCAGCACCACGGCTGAAAACATTAACATTCCCCCAAGAGAAGCATTACTTCAACAGTTTCAAACGCCCTTTTGGATAGAGAACAAACACTGCTTTGTCAACTGTGCATACATCCCACAAGAAAACTCAATATTTCTCTATACCACCCCAATCGTGATGATAGATTTCTACAGTCCAATAAGATGGGAACAATCAACAAGAAATGGTACCTTCTGTCTTACGCAACGGCCACTCCACGAGGACTTCAGTGAAGAGGAATATGTGGTATGTTCGTTCACAGTTGCATTAGGCTACACGAATATGCTACAACACTGCAGCATTCTTTCTCCAACTATGCATAGGCAATCACCACACTCGACCTTCGCTACAGTAGTATTCGAGGACAAGGCGCACAACATCTCGCCACTGCTCTCAGAGAGGACAAGGTGAGCACGATTCTCGGCTCAGCTCTCTCTTGATCATCGGTACTATTCACACAGGCACTCACCTCACTCTCCCTTTGGGACGCTAAAATCGGAGATGAATGCGCACAACATCTCGCCAATGCTCTCAGAGAGAACAAGGTGAGCACGACTCTCGAATCATCTCACTCTCAATCATCTGCACTTTTCACACAGGCACTCACCACACTCAACTTGAGCAGCAATCGAATCGGGGCTCAAGGCGCAGAACATATCTCCAATGCTCTCAGGGAGAACAAGGTGAGCACGATTCTCGAATCATCTCTTCCTTGACCCTCTGTACTTTTCACATAGACACTCACCACACTCGACTTGAGCTACAATGAAATCAGGGCTCAAGGGGTACAACATTTCGCCAATGCTCTCAGAGAGAACATGGTGAGCATGATTCTCAACTTCTCTCTCTCTCTCTCTCTTGGTAATCTGCACTTTTCACACAGACACTCACCACACTCAACTTGAACTACAATCGAATCGGGGCTCAAGGTGCACAACATCTCGCCAATGCTCTCAGAGAGAACAAGGTAAGCACGATTCTCTGCTCATCTCTTTCTTGATCATCTGCACTTTTCACACAGACACTCACCTCACTCTACCTGTGCGACAATAAAATAGGTAATGAAGGTGCACAACATCTTGCCACTGCTCTCAGAGAGAACAAGGTGAGCCCGATTCCCGACTCATCTCTCTCTTGATGCTCTGCACTTTTCTCACAGGCACTCACCACACTCTACCTTGAAACTAATCAAATCCGAGATCACGGCGCAGAACATATCTCCAATGCTCTCAGAGAGAACAAGGTGAGCACGATTCTCGAATCATCTCTTTCTTGACCCTCTGTACTTTTCACATAGACACTCACCACACTCGACTTGAGCTACAATGAAATCAGGGCTCAAGGTGCACAACATTTCGCCAATGCTCTCAGAGAGAACAAGGTGAGCACGATTCTCTGCTCATCTCTTTCTTAATCATCTCCACTTTTCACACAGACACTCACGACACTCAACCTTAGAACTAATCATATCGGAGATCAAGGCGCACAATATCTCGCCAATGCTCTGAGAGAGAACAAGGTGAGATATTTGTCGTTTCTCTCGCTGTGTGAGGACTAACGAGATTTTTCCTTTTACTATCGTTTAGACACTACAAATATTAACTGTGTGTTATAATGACTGTTCGTACTTTTTGAAGGAACAGTTGAACAGACAAGACAAGCGAATCACATTTTGATTCTTCCCAGTGAAATAAAGAATTTTTTTGGATACTATTGAATAGCACTATTAGCGTGCGCGCGACCCAGGAGGGTGTGGGTGTTGGTGTGGGTGTGGGTGGATGTGGGTGTGCGTGTTGGTGTTGGGGTGGGTGTAGTCTTCTCGATAGCCACACCCACACCCACACCCACACCCTTTTTTATTGTTTAATATTTAGTCTTACTAATGAAAGTGGAAATGATGATACGTGGTTGACTGTATTTGGTTTTCGTGCGAATGCTGATGCTCAAATCTTGATCGATGATTTTAGTCGCTTTGGAGTGATAGAAAAATATGTGGTATGACTAATTGATATCTGTTTTATTTATTGGTTATTCATTCAGATTGTCGATGAATCGAATATATTTCATATAAAATTTGAAGCTCATCTTCAAGCTCAACATGCTCTAAAAAAAACATGATCATGTTTTTGGTCAGATAATGATTGGTGTACGATATTGTACTGATAAAGTAAATCATTAATTATTTTATTTTCTAATATATTATGTTCCATTTTAGGATAAACCGAACACGATTAAATCAATAAATACGAAGATAGATGAATATGAAAGTGCGGAATACTTCCAATTGTTAAATAGAAACTAGAAAAAAGTATCTTTTCTATTTTCAATTGTTTGAATAACAGGAATATGTTGTCCCTAATAGTAAAAATTGAGATAATAAATACGATCGAGAAATCTAAGCAAAATAATCATCTGTCGACTTGACTTGATTTATCGTTTGAAAAAGTCCTGACTTACTTAACTCTATCTATGGAATTATAACTGACAAAAGTCGAATTATTGTCGACATTCACTGGCTCTTCGAACGTCTATAAGCAATTAGTGTCAGTCGAAAAGTTTCGTATGTCGAAAGACAACATATATGAAGCAGATCGGACTTTGGGTCAGCATTATATATCATCAAGGGGCCCATTGTAACAACAATCTCCTTTATTTTTTGATCGTCTTCTTTCATTCGTTTCATTTCTCATAAAATTTATTCATTCGACGATCAATGCGAATCTATCACAGATAAACTCAAATTTCAACCATAAAAAAAACATGTATTATATTATCAAACTTCCACTAGAAAGTGTCCATATTGTCGAAATTTCAGGAATTCCTATCACAATAATGGTAACAGAAGTGTTATGCTGACTTGAGTTATCAAAAACAAAAACCAGTGACATCAACAGATGTCTTTTTTTCTTTCATTTCTCAGCGTCGTTATTCAAAAATCTGAATTCCTTTATCTGATTTAGTCGTAAGTTCCCACACTCTACTAATATTATTTTCTATTAGCAGGTCCTTATCATGTATAAAAATATACTATTTCGAACCGAATAGATGATCTTATTTTTAAAGATTATTTGACAGAATTGAACAATCTCAACTAAAATTACAATTTGTCTTCTCCAAAACATAGGGAAGGACCTTGTTCATTATTCCTCTTTATCGTACTACGTTTTTGAAAGCTATTCTGTCGCACAAAGCACACAACACTGTATCCACAATCGTTATTCACCACGATATCACTACTATATGCATTCAATATTGCAGAACAGCTACCATACAAAACTTAATTTCATTTGTTTCATTCTTTTCTAGTTATTTAAATTTTTTTTTCTACCAAACTCATCTAAATAATCATTCATGCCTTATTTCTCTGTATGGTTTCCAACAGTTCACCTCTTACGTCACTTCTATTTTCAATGAAATGAACCTGTTTTATTTATATTTCAATCTATTTTCATGATATATTTTCAGTCTGACAACATTGAAAAAATGTTAAAAATTATATTTTAGAAAATGTGCAATTAGTTCTTTTTCTATCTGTTGATAATTGTTGATTTAAACAAGAGGATAGCAAGCCGCGGTAGCAATACCACATTGATTTTTCTTGTTACGACTCATCCAGATATAACCTTTTTGTCCCCATGATGTTCCCCATGAGTTTTTGATAATATAATACTGTTGTTTTTTAGCAGTTGTATCATAACCAACAGCTAAAACGGCATGATCAAGTTCTGTTGTTGAACAATCTGGTTCATTATAAACTCCTGATGAATAGAATTGAAATGAACCTTGTGATGCATCAATAGCAACTGAAATTGGACCAATTGTAGCAATAGCAACTTGAAGATCTGTTTCATTTTTAGGTTTTATGTTAACAAAACCCTAGAAAAAGAAATATTTATAGTCTAATTTAGTTACCCTTTTACACAATGATTAGACTTACTGTAACAGTAGCACCAACATTGGCTTTTTTGAATCGGCATTCACCATCAAGAGCTTCATATGGATAGCTTTTTTCTGTATCAATACCTTTATTAGCTTTGATATATTGAAAAGACGTATTCATCCAACCACCATCACAACCCATGTTACCAAATTTGCCTGAGCAATCAACCAAATTTTGTTCAGAAATTGAAACAAGTTGTTTTGTTTTAGCAAAATGTTGACCTTCGAGTGAACCAGTAGATGAGAAAGCCCAACATGATCCACATTGTCCTTGATCTTTCACTGGTGTTACATAACCTTCTTTACGCCAATCTGCATACAAACATTTCATCATTATTATTTATATATTCGAAAGAAAAATCAAAATAAGAAATTCATACCAACAGCATCTGGAATAGCAACATTAGATGGAGCTAAGAATGTATGATGATAGAAGTTGTTCGATTCAGGATCAACTGTCATTTTCAATCCATTCATTTGTTTTATGAATTCTTCATGAGTCTATATAGATAAATAGGGTAAGTTGTATTGTTTGAAAGTGAAAAAAAAAAGATGAAAAACTTACCATATCACCAAATCGATTCATTCCTAACGTGTAAGTATGCATGTCTAAATCAGCTTCAAGATTATGTTTTTGGATTTTAGCAACATTAGCTTCCCAAATGTTTCGACTGTAAAAATAGAAAATAAAGAATAGAATTTATCGATGAGAAAGAAGTTGAAATATTATTGTACATACCGAGTAGCTTCTTCTTCAATTGAATTGTATTGTTTTCCATAGACACGTTTGAATAAAGTCCATTGATTGTTGAGTTGTTCATCGAGCATAGGTGCACAATAAGCACTTACGACGAGGATACAGAGAACGATGACTGCTTTCATTGTTATTGTTGTTTGTTGAAGAAAAATAATTTGTTAGAAATGAAGAAATTGTGTGTATTTATATATGGGCTATAAGTTTTGCGTAATCATACAACGTCGCAAAGATAACATTAAAATTTGCCATATCATTAGAGAAACGATAAGAATAGCATTAGTTAATATGGAGGATATTATTTTATATATCGTAATGTTGACGTTGTATTTAAAAAAGGTGATATCTATGTGATGTTGCACAATCGAACACGTGAGAACTATCTATTAGCCTCTAGAGAAAGTCATGAACCGAGAAGAAAGCATTACATTAGTTGGGATACTTTATGCTATAATATGAACTATTGTAATCAATTGAGTTTCGTTGAACTCGGTGATTACTGAAAATATGACAAGCATTCTGTTAACGGTAGCTCGCATTCTATCTACCCTCGATTCTTTATCTCTTTCTCTCTCCCTTCTTCTTTCTACTGTATTGTTATTGTTATTGTTGTTTCTCCTTCTTTTTCTCTTGTTCTTCTTCTCCTCTCTATGGATATATATATATATACCTAGTGATTTTAAGGACATTTTTGAAGAGACTTAACATATGAATTAAATAAACTACGTTAAGCTCGTAAAAACGAGCTAACATTTTGGTGCCGTGACCGGTCTTCTTCTAATTACTCCATCGAAGAAGAATCAACTGGTCATTTAATTCTATATATCAATGCATTCAACAACAAGACAACAGCTATTGGAAATTATGTACAAACGACAAGTTACTCTTCCATTTAATCGACCAAATGTAATTCTTTCGCTCGCACAAGATACAGAGCACAGAAAAATAATTAAAACATATTTTAGAAATTTGGTAAATGAAGCTNATTATGTTGTATAAATGTTGAATCTAAACATTCCAATATATACTTCATTCAATACAATTACAATAATAAACGAACAATAGGAATTGAATAGAATCCTTGAAAGCGTATTTCACTGAAATTGATGTCTTGTATTCATTGAAACAACGAGGCATTAGTACAAATAGAATGGGTTTAATTTCAACTTCTGTTAACGAATTTTTTCAAAATAGTTATGCAAAAAGCTGTTCTTCGAAATGATCTTCTGGCATATCAAAATTCACTGACAAAAGATTTACCTGTTGTTAATGTTATAACATCACAAAGAATCGAATTCCAATGAGATATAACGTTCACAGATGAAAGTTGAATTCCTTTGTTACCATCTGCCTTCCAAGTACCATTTGAAACATGTTCCGAAGTGTATACATGATGAAATGTTCCACTTATCGTTCCATCTGCTTGTTTAAAGGTAAAATGTGTATCAGCATAAAAGGCAGTGTCTGATCGATATATGTTTCCATTTGAAATGCACTGGAGAGTAATAGCAACGACATCATTATATGTTCGTGATAATTTGAAATAGGCATCTTTGGTGAACTGTCCAGGATACGATCCATAATAAGAATGGGTTGATGAAGGTACCCAACATTCTGTACAGAACAAAAAAAAATACAATTTGGCATATAGTCTTCGTAGTCTAGTACTATCAAACAAGTGAATATTTTTGCTGAATCTATTTCAACTTCAATGAAAATGTATTTTGTTTCTTTCATGTACGAGATATAAAATAGGATACTCACCTATGGTTTGTAACCTATAAATTAGTATAGTTGCAAACACGAGACAATTAAATGGAAGCATTTATATGTATATATCAACCAGATTAAATATTGTATAATTCTACGAATAGCCGATTCCTTTTTATACCCCCACTTGACAGCATGACGCATATATCGGAGATAATAAATATACATATTATATAAGGGAAGATTCCCATGTAGAAAAAAGGAAAATATATTATTATTACATTCTTGTTATTCTTAGTATTTAGTCAAAGATAGCAGCAGTATCCTATAGTGGGTATTTCACATATACTAATGTGGGAAATGTATTAGACATTAGTGCGTATCAGATTCATTTCTCTAGGAACTAGATTCATGTCAACTGTTTATTTCAAATCAAAAATTCACTACAGTATGTGCAAATAGAACATCAAGATTTAAATTAATTTTCTCTTATCATCTAGTAGTTAGTCTAATTAGTGGATGTATCAATAGACAAAGCATCGAATTGAATATGTGTAAAATAAACTTGGACTGTATCATAGACTGTTTCGTTTTGTTCTACATTGGAAGAGAGTGGTCTTTAGAGTTTGAATACTTATTACTATTGCTAAAATACAACCGTTGCGTGAATCAACCGAAACTGCAAAATATTTTTGACTGTTGATTATAACGTTACATCAAAAATAGTGTGCAAAAAAGAGCATTTTTTAAAAATAATTAATAAAAAAAAAAGACATTCATTGATGATTATTTATCATCTCTCAGTCAATTTGGTATTCTTTCCTTCATTTTGTATCAATCAACGTTCTTCATTGCTGAACTATTGAGTATCCACCGTTCCCACTGCAGACAGGTATGATAAAAAAAAAGTAATTTATGATGAGATCGGAAATTACTTTACGGATCTGATATCAAGAGTGACATGTCATAATATTCTATACTGAGTAATATGAAAATTGAATCCAATTCTAGGCTCTCAGTAACGATTATTTCCAAACATCAATTGACCGTTACTCTTGAATGAAATATGTATCTTGATAGTTGGGGATTTTGAATTGTTTTGAGGTAATACTCTAAGGATAATGGTTTCGATATGTTAGTTAGGAAAGAGTAATACTTCAAACCAGCTCAATTTTTTTTCTATGTGAAGGATATAGTTCTATATCAATCTATTGATATGATTGCAGCAATTTAAAGATTATGAAATAATAATTAGTAGATGCTACTTACTATAAGACTATAGTAATGGATTTCTATAAGAGTGATTGAATGTCGTCTATTAGTTTCCAGAAAACTTATTTTGCTCTTCACTCTCTTGATGGAAAAGGTCATGAGCATAATCGACAGAATGGCCGCTCATCCACTCATAGAGAGCCATTATATACCGTTCTGGACGACCACATTCACAAGCAAATTGACGGTCAGAGTGAAATAAATGAATCTTAACGAATTGAAATTGAGTTTGATTCAATATAGTTAACGACAAAATCAACACGGCTTTACTTCATTTTCAAATTCCCACATGAATCATGTAAATTAGGTGATCATTCTAACAAATATGAAATGTTCAAACTTATTAGTTAAGATCTTAAGAAAAATTTTTCAGACTGATCTATGTTAAATCTAACAATACGAATCTTTCATTCCGATGTTAACGTAATCATGAGTCTTATTTTTTAATACTCTAATTGGTCTAAAATCATTCAAAAAAATTTTTTCGAATAAAAATCTTTAGTTTCAATTAAAATTAAATTGAATTGATCAATTGTTTCAAATTATTCATATTTATTTAAAGCAAAAATAGTTTAGATAATGAATTGATTTGTAGGCCCATGAATATTTTGAGATTATGTTTGTCTAAATGAATAAAACCAATAAACTATGATTAATGCTAGACTTGAGTTAACTTGACACGTTTGTACCCATGTGATATGTTCGATTGCTTATTCATGGTTTTGTCTAGTCACAAGTACACTGCTTTCACTGAACCACAGCATTTACAGTTACAAGAAAATGTCCCAATCCAATCTATATACATAGTCTTTTTTCATCTCCGTGAGTCAACTAGTGATCTTATCCGCGAATTGCTCTCCGTTATCAAGCAGTCGAAATGTGACATTTGACAGATGTTTGCGTCTTTCCAATATTATGTTGGCATCGTCCACATGCGTAATTTCAATATCAAGTTGTTTGATATGACGTGGTAATTTCAAACCGATAGCATTGCGAGTTATCAACGTCATTTTCTCACAATCATAATCATTGCAGATTATTCGTATTGAACGAAGATTACATGCTCGCTTGAATAGAGAATTCATTTTGACATTCAAACTAACAGCGAAGTTGCACTCACACTGAAAATTCAAGCATATTTTTTGAAGATTCGATCGATTAACAATCGTTGAAAGATGTTCAATTGAGTTGATGGGCCATTTTTGATTAATCATCAGTGTAAGTTCTTTTACATTTCGAAATGTATACTTCGTTGTTAGATTAGTCTAAAAATAAAAAATATAAATATTTTCTATGTCAAACAAAATCATAAAATCAATACGGATGATTATTTATCTATGAAATTAAGAAGTCTTATTAAAGAATTTCAAATTTAAATGAAAGAACTTTGTTTAAATGCAGTCGACAACGATGTAGAAAATTTACAAACTATGTCTTAAAAAATATGTTCGAGTGTCCTTTATCGAAGAGTTTGGATTTTTAATAATCCCATATGTAAAGGCTTCATTTCGGACAACCACAGCGAAACGAATGATCTACAAAAAATACATATCTACGACTTTTGACTAAAATCTATTGAGAGATTCAACACTATTAACATTAAATCAATCGGCAAACTCAAAAGTTTAAATGATCTATAATATTGCCAAGAGATGTTTTAAGTTACTTTCATTTTTCTCCAAATATATTGACTCAATTCCATCTCTTCGACATATTAAAAGTGATGCAACACAAACTTTTTCAGCGTTTTAATAAAAAACAATGATGTTAATTATTTGATTATGTATTTACATGATTGAATTCTGTTTACATTGGTGATATTTTTAGTCTTCCAAAAAGTGTTACTATCTCAATTAGAGTAACGTTTGCACTCAATCATAGAATTTTTTGGCATACTATTTCTGAAATATACATTATTCAAAAGCTTCATGTATTAAATGATGTCAATAGAATTCGGTTCATAAGTTAATCTAATTGAGATCTCTATCTTCATAACAGAACTAACCAAAGGTTCACTATATCGGTAACAATAGAACAAGACGATGAGCCTTATCCAAATTGTTTCAGTCTACTGGTATACACTAATAGATTATATATTGACTTAAAATAGTTTAATTATTTTTTAACTCATCCGTTAAAATATTTATTTTAGAAGTAGAAATAAGAAATTTTCTATATTGAAGTATATAGTGGCAGTTTTGAGCATTCTCTGTGAAGCATTATGAGTCATTTATTCTCTATTATTATAAAAATAATATTTTTTTCTTTGATGAACACTCGAGAAAAAGTATTGAAATATTTTATCGTCGAGTTATTTATGATACAATTTGTTTATTGGAGAAACATGGGTGATAAGACGAGTCACTTTTTCAGCATTGTTAGATCTAGTACGAAATCTAATTGACGATTTGGATTCTTTTATCTATTCTGATAAGTCGAGAATTTTGATGAAAATTATCTCGAGAACTTCAGTAACAACAAAGGAGCTTTGGACAACAATTACGGTCTTATAAAATATTAATAATCTATCGAATTTTTTTCTCAGAAGAAAAAAGATTTGAAAATATAAAATAACGCTTACCTTTTCTTGAATATTTTCAGTCATCATTTGGTTTAAATCTAAGGTTAATTGATGTGCATTAACAATGATTGGTTCATTGTCAGCAGTGATGTTCCGCATGGAATTTAAGATTGTAGTTCGTCGATTAAAATAATTGAAATCATCGCGAAAGATTGGTATCGAATAGAGATGAAGCTTCCAATGATTTTTGTCGCACTCATAGTCATATTTAACAACCCAATGTTTAATTTCAAGCCAGAATGGCGTTCAAAATGGTGTAATCAACGATTCCATAGTAGTATAATCTTGATTCTCGAGTGCAAGACGAGTGAGATAAAATTCAAACCGATTTAACAGAGGTAATTTCGTTTCAATGAAAATTTCTCATCAGTAACCGTCAAATAATGAAGGATCAGTTCTAGATGTGTTGCCAAACAATCGAAGATGTGTTAATCTAGGTAAAAGTGTAAGAAGTGATTCAACATCATTCATTGTTATGCCAACATGAATGTATAACGAGAGCGAAGTTAAATGATCGGACTACTTGATGTCAGGTTGTGAAACAATATTCTCATTGCCTTTACCCTTACGAAAATCTTTCAGAACCAATGTTCGTAGATGAGATGAGTGACTAAGGATAAAGTAAGCTATATTCCAGCTGCAATCCCTAACAATTGTCATCTTTTCTAATCGACACCGAATGGGCCATTGCATATTATCGAGAATATGATTTTCATTTCCAAATTCCAATTTACAAAGATCATCGCGCGATAAAACTGATGATAAAAATTCTTTCATACTTCTGGACTGTTGTAAGGTAACATTTCATGATATATTTTTGAAATTCATTCAAATCTTTGTCTCTTATGTAAGTGAGATTCAATGAACGTAGTCGACTGAATTGATCAATAAGAAAGTGGCTAAGAAATAATTGAATTTGATCGTATGTCTATTCTTTATNAGTCTCAACATGATTGGTATTAAGCCATAAAATAAAAAAATTATGTTAACAAGTTTGAATATATTTTATTTTCGGGAATGCGGATTTCAGTTGATAAAATTCTTTTCGAACAAAATAAATTTGACTAGAGTAAAAGCCGTTGTTTTGCAAAAACCTTGATCGAATTAAAACAAAGAATGACTGATTTTACACATTAAATCCTTAATACGAATTATATTCCAGATAACTAATGGATATAATCTACGTTTTTTTGCAAAAACTAAGATGGTTGTTGCAGAAACACGGATCGTGGTCTTCAGTTTAGAAGTATTTGTGCCTATTTACAGATGTTCTCTGAAGAGAAAACTCCCCTATGGACATTTTTCTCTTTGAAGTTTCATACAGAACAACATTTCTTGCCCTTGTAAAATATAGCTTTCCCAAGGAGTGTGCAGTTCGGATAACACATAAAACTATTCCTAAACCCTAACCTTTTTTTTTTCGATAAATAATGATAAATCCTTTAGAGAACTATCGTCTTTTTCTCTTCTTTTTCTGCACCTGTGAATACATATCAATCTTAAGAAATCTTTTGCTTTTATAATATTATCAAAATACCGAATAAAATGACGACATGTCTTTGGTAAGGACCCTCATTAATATAAATGAGTAAATTAGTTAAATTCTATTTTGATTAAATTCATCATCATAGTATGCCAAAAACAAAATGAGTCGCATAATGAAATTACAGTAGTTCATGTTTAGAAATCGAGAATTTTATTAAAAGTTGATTAATATTAGTTAGAAAACTTCTATTAAATTTGAAAACATGTCATAAAAAATATAGAAACTTATTCAAATTCATCGTAATTCTTATACTAATCGAGAAAAAACAACATAAATTATAGTTGAACTAAAATTTTTTTTCACAAAGATTTGATTCAAGGAATAAAAAAAATGAGACAGAGAATACAAAAAGAAGGACTTAACAACCTATCTAAATAGCACGTTAACATGTTTGTCACGATCTATCCACATTCCATTAAATTCATCTTTTTCATTATATATTACAACATTCATTAAAAATCATATTTCACAAAATACTGTATTAGGCTAGAGAACTCTCGTCAATGACATAAAAACTCATAGAATTCAATGCATTAAATCTTTGATAATTGTTCGTGTGATGTTGCATCGACTTCTTGTGTTATATTTCTCTTTGTTATATAAAAAGAATACTATAGATTAAAAATACTCGAAGATTTTTTTTTTTATTTTAAAATGATGCAGTTCGATGTCTTACATGATTTTAATCAACGTCATTCTAAAATCTTGATGTGGCACATTAATTATCAGCTGAGAGTTTGCGAAAATGACAAGCAAGTATATAGTTTATCATCTACAAATGACTTGCACTTTTAAAACGAGAACACACATAATTAAGTAGAATTAAAAGAAAAAAAAAACATACAATCATAAGTCATATTTATTAAAATTAATGTTATTATATCGTTCATAACATCGTTTCATTTTGACTCATTTAAATAGTAAACAAATGAATGGGAATTGTTTTTATTTTTAACTTAATTGTTTTACATTTTTAGTGGTTTAATTAGAATTTATTGTGTATGTCTTTATATCTTGAGCCAACTGGCTACTTCAACATTTATATATTATCAGCACTCTTAGGCAGTGACCTACAAATTCTGCTATTTGCGTATGTGTGATGAAGAAGCATTAACATGGGGGAAAAACTCTTTCTTTGTCTTCTTATTAGATTTGACATGTAATCGATATTGTGTTGCATGTAAATGTATGTTGTAATTAAAACATAAGTGGTTTCGCACTGATATTTCTAGCAAAAAAAGACAATTTTCTCTCAAAACTTTATCCCGCTACGTCTTGTTTTATATTATAATTAAACCAACAGAAACACAACTCATCTTCATTCTTAGCTTCTGGTTTCTAGTGAGTGTTGTCATTTTCTTCGGATTGCAATCGACAGACATGGCTTCATTAGGACAAATAACGCAGGAATTTATTATTTACGGTTTTTTCACTGTAATAATTATTGGAACAATTGGTAGCTTATTGAATTTGATCACATTTTTATCTCGAACTTTTCGAACAAATGCTTGTACATTTTATTTGACTTGGTCTTCTTTGATTGAACTTGTTTTCATCAATTTCGGCATTATTGTTCGTTTTGCAACGGAATATTTTGGAAATAATTTAATGGTTATCAATAGTAGTATTTGTAAAGTACGTTCTTACTTGCCAGTATGTTTACCGATGATGGCATCAACATGTGTTTTATTGGCAGCATTCGATCGATGTGTTTCGACATCACCACGTTTACGATGGCGACAATTAAGTTCACTTTCATTTGCTCGATATCTTTTCATTGTAGTCATGCTCATTGATTTAGTTTCAAGCAGCTTTCTTCTCATCATATTCGATCTTCGCAATGGTACATGTGCACCACAATCAAGTTTTCAATCAATAATAGTCAGCATATATACTGCTGTTTTTATTTTAATTATTCCTCATGGAGGCATGTTGATATTTGGCATTATGACATGGATTCACATAAAACAAGTACGAAATCGTGTCACTTCAATTCAAAATTCAAGAGTTCAAAAATGTCTTGTTCAACGTACGAATCAACAATTGATCATACTAACATTTCTGCATGCTTTCTTGTCGACTATAATTGTATCAATACGTTTCATCACTTATTCATACAATGTTATAACAATTTCGGTAAAGAAGAGCGTTGAACAACAGCAAATAGAATATTTTGTTCAGCAAGTAAGTATTTTTCTTTACTACATCAATCACAGCATGGCCTTTTATATTTATTATGGCTCGAGCAGTTTATTTCGAAATAACTTTCGAAAATCAATGAAACGGTTGGTCGATAAATTTTTCTTATTGTGGAAATGTCGTTGAATTCATTGAATTTCGTCCATGTAAAAACTAAACGTATGCGAATAGATATGTCTATATGACTTTACCTTTATTTCATGAAAGCATATTCAAATATATAATTCAACCTCATTAAAAAATCTTGCTGAATATGCATGATAACATTTCGACACGTTTCAACTTCAAACTGGTTATGACGCACTTCAAATAAAATTAATTTTTCTTCCCGAGTGCATCAAAATTAATCAAAAATCCTAAACGAATTGCAACGCTCGCCATCATCGTAATTGTTTTGATGCACGTTAATTACATTTATACAATATAACTGAGACAAAAAGTTTAGAAAATTATTACCAATAAAATATTTGTTATGCTAAAAACAGAAAGTTGCTATATAGACGTAAAATATAAATACGTGATATATGACAATTGTATTATCTCTTTTCTTCAAATGTGTTTTGTATGTTGAACCATACAGGTTGTGATAGATATGTTGCTATGACGAAGAATATATTATAGTTTTGGCTTCTCTCAACACTGTCTTAGATTCTTTGATTCTTTTTCGGTTTTTGAACTTCACAGTTGTGCTTGTTAAATTTCATCGAAATTTAGAAATCGATTAATCTCCTTTTTTACTTGTCTCCTTCCGATTTCGAGGCCATTGGGCCTAAAGATACAAAATAGTGTTCTAATGAAAAATCTCAAAAGAATTTGAGTCCTTATTGATATTTTCTGGACTTCAGGTTTTTGCAAAACTTCTATTTTCGCACTTTGCCTTTTCGAGATATAAAACTTTCAAAAAATCCATGTTACAAACACTAACCGTGGAAAAAGAGTCTATATCATGAATATCTTGCATCTTAAAGAGATTCTGTTGGAAAATGCTGAAATTTCTTTTGCCGAAGTTAGTCTAGTTGAGTTCTTCATATATTCAAAGTTTCAGATCAAAATTGGAAAATATTTTGGTTTTCTGAAAATCTAAGGTCCAGAAAACAGACATGTTTTTAAATTCGATAGCTTAGTCAAATATCCATAGGAACCACAAGTCTTTTTAGGATTTTTATGAGAACACTATGTAGCATCTATAGCTAGAAGAAGAGCCGTTGAAATCAGATGGATACCGCTGAAACAGCTCCCTCGTAAGTCATTATGTAGGTTGACACGTAGATTCTAAAGGGAAAAAGGATTCTCATTTGTTTGAGAATTATATATAGTTAGTTTCTGTACAAAGTAGAAGACAAAAATTTATTCTATTCACACAAGTATGACAAAGGAATAGACGATACGCTGAGTAAGTAGACTATATACGTATGTGTATAATTTATCAATAAGAAGTACCAGACCTTGTTTCAAGCTTCTTCTTATGAATATCTGGCAAGGAAAAACGACTGATTTTGTGACTTTTTGACTTCGATGATTTCAAAATCATTAAAGTCATTTATTTTATACTCCATATCTGTTGTTTTTTCCGAATATCACTTTCAATTTTGTTATTCTGAAGATGTGTTATCAACGGGAGTAGTCACAATTTTAATCTTTAATTTAACAAAACATTGAAAGTTATCATAGGAGCGTTCTTGAATAATATAAAATTGAGAAAGTTGCAATCATTTAAAAAAAAATTTATTTGAATAAGTACAAAACAAAGAGTAGACCTATGTATTGTCTACAAACATTTTCAAGTCAACCATGAATTTTTATATTGTAGAATAACCCTTCATTATCAGTCGGCCTGCGACGGTGTCTTGTCTGTAAAGAACCGGTAGGCTGTTTGTTTGTGAATAAAGGATAGGGGTGGAGGTCGATAACTGACGAAGTCGATCCCCTGCAGAAATATGATTTATGCCATATGAAACTCTTGCTCAAGATATCCGAAAGTGATCCCCAGTAGAATTAGATCTATATCACTTATTTCTGTCGTGTCCTGGTCTATTGAAAGATTCAATAGCTGTCGTACGTACACTGTATTTAGTTGTTGAGATGACCAACTCTTTTTATCTGTCAGTCCAAAGACGGGTGTGGATGTTGGTGTAGTTTTATTCCACCCACAACCATTATACAAGACTTGACCTGAAATTTTGTAGAATAGTCCGCGTGGTCTTATTGAAAAATATCCTAAATGAGCCTCTTTCCATAGAAAATACACCCGAGTTCGTTGAGAAATTAATAAAAGTTTTATCAGCTGAAAAAATTCTACCCAGTATAAATCAGCACATGACACTATTATATTCATAAAAATATCCTTCGAAAATGACAACACATTTTTTTTCGAAAATTCTTGTATCTCTACCTTCAGGACTTTAAGTGAAAAATGCTTTTTCTGGAAATCTCTGTATCGCCTATGGGAATTTTTCAAAACATTTATCTCATTTTCAAAGGATATTTGTATGGAATGTGATAGAGTGCCATGTGCTGATTTATACTGGATAGAATTTCTTTCATATGGCAAAACTTTTCTATTAGGTTTTAGACCAATTCGGGTGTATTTTCTATCGAAAATGGGGCCATCTTTGGATACTTTTCAATAAGGTTCCGCAGACCATTCTACAAGATCTCAAGTTAATTGTTACATAACTTTGTAGTACTCAATCTGTAGTTCAAAACCACATGAGTCCAACTTCTATAGACCCTATTTTTTGGGAGATCGAAACTTTTCAAAGTCGTGATTTAGGCCAGAATCACAGTTTTGTGGAAGGTCTCCTGAGCGATAGGAGTTATCTAAAGAACTGCATTTTTTACTAGAGTACGCACTCAATGAGGTCTCCCTATAGCCAAAAAATGAGCTTCCTCACATTATCCATTCATGAGAAATGCGCTTGCACAAAATACCGATAAATAACCGCTTTGCCAGACACCTGATAGTACTGATTAACTCATCAGTAGTTCGCTAAGTTGAACTCATTTTTTCATGATAAATACATCACCTTGAGATGTATACATTATAAAAGTTTCAAGCCAAACGGATGTATTTTTGATGAGATATGAGTGTCACAAAAAAAACACCCAGTGTGCTTTTTTTGACCATATTTCTCTTAGAAAAAAAATTTTTTGAAAAGGCTTGCTTAGAAATTCTTAAAACGTTTCTCTCGACAACATATCTTAAATTGAGTAAAATCTGACGGCCTCTATTGGGCACCTATTATGGAAGTGGATTCCAATTTTACTCAAATTGACGCACATATACTCTAGAACAAGTTTTTGTTCGAACGAAAATCAAAAAGTCAATATTCTAAAAATTGTTGATAATAGCTAAGGAGCAGTCGTACTTAGTTTCAAAGCGGCAGCTCATAGTTCGTTCATAAGTGATAAATACAAGGATAAATATCATGATCACAAGGTAAAGAGTATACCAGGAATCTATGGAATACCTCTATGCTGCTTAAAACTCAGAAAATGGTTTTGAGCATGTCAGTCTGTAGTGTGCCTCCGGTAGTATACAGGGTGATCCGAAAGTAACTCCCTATTTTAAATCCTTTATTACTCTCCAACAACAAAAGATATTTCTCTGATTTTTCACCAGTTTGAAGCACAG
>CAJNSZ010000414.1:78192-94371 GCA_905329745.1 Rotaria sp. Silwood2 | reverse complement strand
GTATGCATCAGTATTATGAGATTGTTGTTATTATTCCTCTATCTATTATTACAATACAATCTACATCTGAAACATTTTTCTTTTCGGTATTTTACCATTACGTTAGAGTAGTTAATAAATAGATACAGATTAATGACTTTTTTTTATAAGAGCCAGTCCACATAAAGCACGATTGACTCTCACAGAAGCTACTCTATCGATATCGTCAACTTTTGCTCAATTTAAGAAATGTTGTAAAGGAAAGAGTTTCAAGAATTTTGATGCACACCGTTTGAAAAAATACTGTTTCGTTCGCAAGATATTTTAATTTTTCTGAAAGTACTCTCACCAAAAACGAACAGTTTTGATGATTTTTTGTGACATTCATAACTCACCAAAAATATAACCATTTGGCTTAAAATTTTTACTGTGTATACATATCAAGTTGATGTATTCATCATAAAAAGTTGGGCTGAAATCAGTTAATTATTGATGAGTAAAAAATAGTCGAAATAATTGATTAACAGGTAATTTATATAAAAGCGAACATTGAGAAAATGCTTCAAATAATTCAAAATGAGACTTCAGGGTAATTGTATAAATTTTTCATAAACTACAATAATTCATGAATCTTTGTTTATTAATTGGTAATATTTATTTATTTTATCATTTCCAAGCACATGAACTCAATCGCCATGATTCATAAACGAATTGATTCATGTGAATGAAATTTCTCCCAGACTTGGATCACTTGTTAATTAAAGAAGCGGAGGTTCAAATGATGATTGGCTAACGGAAAAGGTATACATATATGCTTCTTTAAACTACTTCGTACTTCTACATATCCGTATCGACTTCTATATCGTTTTGTATATTTCTGTGCTCTAAAGATAGTTAATGCAGGTATGGATGAGTGTCGGTATTTCGATGTGAGTATGTCATGCGGGTGTAAGCGTAGATGTAAGTCTTCATTTTTTCCGTGCCCACACACATACCGTGAGAAAATTATTTCCAATTTTAACATTCGATGAACAAGTCACTTAGTAAAGAAGTCAATCATACTTCTTAGTCTTTAACAGTTTAGAAATAATCAGTTTCGTTTGGTGCTATAGTTGCTTTAAAAGAAACTGTTTTTGTGCAACAGCTTTGATAACTTCGTTAACTTGAGATACCGGAAATATTTTTTCAATCATATGTTTCCACGGATATTATGATGCTATTTTGATTGTGTGTATTTCATTTGTTCAACAAGAATAACTAAAATAAGAACCTCAACAGCCTCTCACTTGATTATTTTTTTTGTTTATTACTTCTTGAAGGCTTATTTTAGATGATGCTACATCATTCACATATTGACCAGTAATAACTACGCGACTACTATTTCGTGTATATAATAATCCATAATGCACAGCTTGTTATATTCAAGTACATTAAAAGCAAATATCAAAATTACTGCTATTATCAGATAGTTAGTTAGTTTTTTTAACACGTGCATTTTTTTTTGAATAACTTGATAAACTCGTAAATAAACCGTATGTGCAGCTCCCATTCGACTAGTAAATTCTGAACGATGAGATTTTGAATACATGGCAAATACATAAGCAGCAGCAGATTATCAAGCAAAAGACACGGATAATTGTTATACTGGGCTAACTCACCTAATTGCACATTTACGTGATCTACTGTATGGAAAGCTGTATTCAATCTGTATCCATCACCACAATAACCAATAGAATCTTAGTTGTTTGAACGATGTAATAGTTTGGTGCCATGCAATATCTGAATATATTGTGATTAACCACCAACTAATCATCCATCATTACAACTATACGTTATATCGTATAGTTTACAACGTGCACACCTTGTAGTTTATTTAATAAACGAACGAGAATAACATGTTTCAGCTATATCTGAAAATGCTATCCCATCACCTTCTTTAAGTGGTCGGTTACCACAAATGGCAGCCGTATAAGTCCATAACTAATGTTACCTGATATAATTGGGCAATGAACATTTCCTAGTTGTCCACGAGGTATACATATCTCAGTGCCACATACTTCAGACATAATGTCTTTTAATAAGACACTTCCAATTAGTAAATGGGGTATAGGAAATTCTTGTTTCATTATTGATCGATGAGGATCTTTCATAAAAACAGTCTCTATAATTCGAGGTAAAGTATGTAACATTTTTCATAAGCATCGATTGTCCAATTAGGTTTTTTTATCATTGCTACTATAATGTCGTTCGACATCAGTATTTTTAAAAGGTGCTTCAAAAAAAGTAAATCGTGATAAAATAAGGCATAAACAATAAAAAACCAGAAGGAATATTGTTGTATTCTGTTGTCTATATTTATTTTAATAGTATGTTCTCATCATATAATGAATTTCGAAAGAATACTTATTTTTCTTTTCATTGAACACTCTGCTATCATTAATTCAAAAGCATCATTCTCTTCAGTACATACAATATGAAATAACCATACTATAGACAATTACAAATTAGCAATCAGCTAGAAGAACTTGATAACTATCATCAGATCTAACGGTAGATTTTTACATTTTTTTCTTTTCGTATGACATGCACTTGTAGCTAAGTTGTCATTGTAATCAGACGTGTCGTGTCAGTTTAGCTGGATAAAAATGCAAAACAAAACTACTGTTGTTACTCTTTTCTTATTCGACGTTCTCTTTCTTTTGTCAAGATTCAACAGAATAAATCCCACAATTGGATATTTCTACGCCAACTATATTCACTTATATGTATTTTATGTTGCTAGTCTTAGATGCAAAGTTCTTGTCGATTATGAACTTCATCCTTACAAGGTAACCTATCCAACTGATATCTTGTGTTTTAACCCATATTTCATTCATAAGCTGGACTTATAATTTAGATGAAAATTCTAAAAGCATTTGTGCCCTTTGGAGTGGTGTCACATATCCAAGATTTTGGAGAAGTGCTCACTTCTCCCACAGGAGATGCGGCATCTCCCGCAGGAGACGCGGCACCCACACTCGGGAGATACGGTGATTTGCTGTTGGAGATGTATCATCTCATTGAGAGATGTGCATCCCTCACATTGGGTGCTGCATCTCCTGCTGAAGATGCAGCATCTCCCGGCAGAGATGTGAGCACTTCTCCAAATGGCAGGATATGTGACACTGCTGGATATTTTTGAAAATTTAAATCATAATGGGTAAAACAATGTTTTACTATATGACACACATGCTACTTACCATATAGCAAACTGAAAGCAATTTGCATAAATCAACTGATATCAAACTATATGTTGCTTCATTTGAGACTATAAATTGATCTCGAACAATTGGTAACAGCTATACATCAAAATAATTATTATCTTTGTGAAAGATACAAAGACAAGACATAGTTTATTTAAATTAATAGAAAGAAGAGAGAATAAAGTATGCCAAAACAAAATGAACAAGATTATCTAATATTATTAAAGGTGAATTGTCTAGTTTCTTTTCTTTTTTTTATATTTGAGTCAAAATCAAGGCACCAAGGATCATAAAGAGTATTTTACATGTTATTTTTGATGTTATTGCTGAATTACACAAATCTTTTTCACAACAGACATTAGCCAGAACTGAATTAGTATTGATCTATTCAACAAAATAATGAGTGTATTTGTTTGATATAAAGAGAAAAGCAAATGAGAACTTACTTGAACACTACATCGTTCTTTAGCACAACCACGAGAAATACCACCAGAAAATGCAGCTTTGTAGCATTTATTATCACCACCAGTACAAGATCTTATTGTATTACTCAACTGTGGACAATTAATTGAGCATACATCATGAGAATAACATTGAAGTGCTACACAAAAGAAAAAATATTTTATTATCGCGAAATAGTAAAAGATTATTGAATTTCACTTTCAATAAGAGTAACATAATTAAGAAGTAAAATAACAACAATAATGATTGCTTTCATGTTTTATATGTTTCTAATCTGAACAATAAAAAAACGTATGTTTGGTTGTCAGTTAGTGCGTATGTATATATTCAAACAATTATTATACGCTTGTTTTTATATGTCGCTCAATATAGACACGAAAAGAAAGAGGAAGATGATATATCTTGATGTTCTTCTTTCTCTTTTTCACCTTTTGTCTGGTGCCTATTATTTCTAATAATTTGTCAATGAAGAAAAGGAATAGTAAAGTGTTTTGTATTTGCTTGTCGCTCCATAAAAGCCATTATTATAAGGCGGAAAAGAATAATAATGTTGAATGAATATTGAACATATTATAATCGAAATAAAACAAAAAAGCTAAAGAAAATTCAAGGCTTGACGTTGATAATACAGATGAACATAATTTTATATCTGTTCTTTACTTTAATTGAGGCTATAGTCTATTGAAAAGTAAGCAGAGAACAATCTTATCGAATGTTTTTTATGACAAGACACTTACATTTCATTAAAATACAATTATTCATTGTATAATTATTCTATACATGAAATAGATTCAAGGAATATCTTCTTTTAATAAAAGATTGATTGTAAAAATTCTTCTGAATTGATAGAATAAGCCTTTTTTTTGCAAAGAGATTTATCTTATTTTAACAATGATCTATATAAAGACAAAGATATAGATGCCAAACAACAGTATATTTATTATTGAAAACAGAACGTATATAAAAAAGCAATTAAACTTGTAAAAACAATAGATATTGTTGTTAGTTTAATTTGAATAGATGAATTACAAAGATTGTCTGAACAACAGACATTAGTAGTGTTAATAATATCAACAACAAAATTGTACTTTGGATTTATGATCACTTCAAAACAAATCAAACATGAAACAGTGCTTCAAAAAAAAATATCAAAGACATACCACAACCACGCAATGTGCCCATTGGAGAAGTCATTTTTTAAAAATAAATTTTTATATAACAAAAAAAAATCAAATTGATTTTCGAAATATTTATCCAACATCGACTGTGTTCTTCTGCACATTCAACTATACTTTCTTCTAAGTCTGGACAGTTTTTAAAACAATAACCGTGTTTATAACATTGAAGACCTTTAAATATGAGACTAAAAGTCATATTCATTCATTTTTATGTTTTATACCTTGGCTTAATGTTATATAGAAAGTCACAAAAAGAGTACAAATAATGATACTTTTTTTTGAATATCTTCGCCATATTTTGACTATATGAACTGATTTTTTTACCATGGATAAAATAATGTTCATAGCTCATTTTCATAAGAGAAACATTGTTAAAAATCGTTTTGAAGTATTTACAATTGATTTTAACAAAGAACTGTAATCATTCACAATTTATGAAAACATAATATATTTCTTCCCTTAAGGAAGAATACACGACACCTAATTTTTCAATTAATTGTTCAAACTAGTGTCTTTGACGCTAATATTTATACTAAAAATACATATCTTGTCATTTAGTGCACTCTTAAAGTTTCAGCTATTAACAGGAAGAATTTGTTGGCTACACTTCACTATTGATCTTTCATAACTCGTGAAATGTTCTAGGTCTTTTGTTGAAGTCAGCTGTACTACTTAAAAACAACTTTTAAGAACGCTATTCTTATAAATATGAACTGTGAACAATCCTTTATCAGTTATTAAAAATATCAGCTCATATAATCAAAATATGGCAAAGAGTTTTAAAATTTTTCTTTGCCTACTNAATATCTTCTTTTAATAAAAGATTGATTGTAAAAATTCTTCTGAATTGATAGAATAAGCCTTTTTTTTGCAAAGAGATTTATCTTATTTTAACAATGATCTATATAAAGACAAAGATATAGATGTCAAACAACAGTATATTTATTATTGAAAATAGAACGTATATAAAAAAGCAATTAAACTTGTAAAAACAATAGATATTGTTGTTAGTTTAATTTGAATAGATGAATTACAAAGATTGTCTGAACAACAGACATTAGCAGTGTTAAAAATACCAACATCAAGTTGTACTTTGCATTTATGATCACCTGAAAACAAATCAAACATGAAATAGTTTTTAAAAAAATATCAAAGACATACCACAACCACGCAATGTGCCCATTGGAGAAGTCATTTTCTAAAAATAAATTTTTATATAACAAAAAAAATCAAATTGATTTTCGAAATATTTACCCAACATCGACTGTGTTCATCTGCACATTCAACTATACTTTCTTCTAAGTCTGGACAGTTTTTAAAACAATAATCGTGTTTATAACATTGAAGACCTTTGAATATAAGACTAAAAGTTACATTTCATTCATGTTTATGTTTTATACCTTGACTTAATGTTATATAGAAAATCATGAAAAGAGTACAAATAATGATACTTTTTGTATTCATTATATTGTATTATAAAGGTATATGGATGTATAAGATCTAAATAAAAGACAAACTGAGCTCTATATATGTAGCTTTTTTTGAACTCCTAAGCTCTTGTTATCGAAAGAAAATAAGAGAAACTAATAAACACAGGTGGCTTCAAGATTATTAAAAAAGTCAGGAAAGTTTAAAAAAAAGACGTTTCGTATGAACAGATGGTCGCAAGATTTTTTTCCCATTGACGAAAGTAAATATCCAAATATCGACATTGATAAGCATATGGTTGTTATTTTGGTTTTAAAGCAACCCTTAAATCCGAAAACTGAAATCAGCTTAAATATATCATTATGAATATGAATCATTTAAATCTATTTATCGTGGTCTGACATTAGTTTTTAACTGTCGCATGATATATCTATCATCTAAAAAAGCAAACATTTCATATCCTGAAACATACGTTTTGCAACTTCATAAATATGCTATTTAAAAACGCCAAAAAATGAATTTCTACTTTTTTTCGTCGAAATCAAGTAACGTTGCAAATGTTGATTCTACAGGTAGCTTTAGTTATCTGAAAAGAATATCTACCCAAAAAAAACAATGACTCCTTCTCAACAGACAAAAAGAAAAACGAAATATACATTGAACTCACAAATGTCAACAATGAATTTTCTTGTTTTTGATAGATGATTTCTTCAGTTTATTGTCTATAGAACATTACTTTCATAATAGCAACCTTATTTCTAGCGACGAAAACAGAAAATGATTATGATAGACAGCGACTTCGAAATTGATGCAATTATTATTATCAGTGAATGTTGATCATCCAACAAACTTACGCCTCTTATTCTGAATTGTTCGTGAGTTAGAAACATTTGATTTCCTTTACCGGAAAATGATAATAAGTTCTCACCAAGGACAAATGAAGACTTTTTCTTTTAACAAAAATGTATCTCTGATTCTTCTTTATCTACAATATGAAATTCAAGCATTGGCTCTTAATAGTTTGTGAAATACAGTTATTTTACATTCGACCGCCGTTTTTGAAGCTTGAGACCTTCTTCCAAAAGGAAATCCAAAACTCAGCTAATAAATACTATTTTCGCCTAAAAAATTTCATCGAATATCCTAAAATATCTTTCAATTATTTACACAAAGTATGTAGACTAAGTAGTTCATAATTCATGAAATTCATTGAAAATGAGCACCCACTATTGAAACATACATAGAGAAACAAAGGTGAAAAAAACAACGGTCGCCTATGTTACCATATCTTTAGTTGTTAATGTGCGTCATAATCATGTAAAAGAATAATTTTTAAAATTTAGAGAGAAAATATCCATAGGCTAAATATTGTCGAGAAGATTTTACGTTCTCCCGAATTCAAGGTGCTTTCGCTGATTTTACACTTTGTTCGTTTTTTTATATACTTGCAAGCAAATTTCATAGCATGTTTTAGATCAGTCGACAAAAACAACATCGTCACATGTCAATACTTTTCTTGCATTTGCAATTCATTCAAAAATTAAGAAACTCTAAAAAACGTACATAACTCTATATATATATTGGTATTCAAACAATTAAACTAACTTAATAAAATAAAAACTGATGATATCTAACCGGATATTAAGTCGAATATTTTGAGACAATATATATTAGCGTCATCTACATATTTTATTAATGAATGGTTTATTTTCTTTAATATCAATCGAACAATGAAATACACGATAGGTTCCAACACTTTCCATCTTTTTTTCACACGAAATTTCAACTAGATTATTGATATTTTTTTTATTAAAAAGTCCATATCATAAAAAATGGCTCGTAATTCAGAAAAGGCTATGACAGCATTAGCTCGTTGGCGTCAATTACAATTAAAAGAACAAGGAAAACTTCGTGTTGATCGTCGTCCACATTTAGCTAGTGAAGAACTAAATGTAAAAAGAGCTGAAAAATGGCGATATCAAGTTGTACGTGAAATAGCAAAAAAAGTAGCACAAATTCAAAATGGTAAAGAAATAAATTTATAAAATAAATTTTTTTTTTATTAATATTATTATTTTAGCTGGTCTCGGTGAATATAAAATTCGTGATCTTAATGATGAAATTAATAAACTTTTACGTGAAAAATCTCATTGGGAAGATCGTGTTAAAGAACTTGGTGGAGTTGATTTTAAAAAAACAGCACCAAAAATGCTTGATAATGAAGGAAAAGAAGTACCTGGTAATCGTGGTTATAAGTAAAGCAAAAGAGAAAAAAAAAATAATTTTTATTATTCATTATAAAATTCTTTCTTTTATTTTTAAAGATATTTCGGTGCTGCAAAAGATTTACCTGGTGTACGAGAATTATTTGACCAAGAACGTAAGAAATAAATATACATATATATTTATTAATATTGTCATTATATTGATTAAAATTTTAGCACCTATACCAGGGAAAAAACTACGTGGTGAAATGATGAAAAATATTGATGCGGATTATTATGGTTATATGGATGATGATGATGGTTTACTTATTCCAAGTGAAGAAAAATGTGAAAAAGAAGCAATTAGAAAAAAAATTGAACAATGGAAAAATAATGAGATAAATAATACAGATGTTGATGAAGTATATGTTTTACCAGAAATGAATGTATGTCATATTTTTCTTTATTACATGAAATTCTAACGAAATATTTCCTTAATATTAAACTTAAAAGTTAAATTTTCGTTTTCATAATAAAGAAGAAATCTCCTCAAATATTTCTTTTCGATTTCAATGAGTTTTTTTGCTTATAGATACACTCGAGTGTTGTGATAAAAATTCTAAAAGGATGTCGATTCCTATTGAGATTTGACTAAACTATCGAATTTCACTCTGAAATTTTGTGTATATAAAGAACTCAACTAGAATAGATTTCTTGAAGAAATTCAAAAATTTTAAACAATGTCTTCTCTATATATGACGCTTTCAAAAAATGCATGTTGTACACACTATCAATGGAAAAAGATCTATATCTTGAAAGTGTCATATCTTGAAGAGACTTTATTCAAAGCTTGTGAGTTTGGTCTAATTGAATTCTCTCTATGCACAAAGTTTCTGATGCAGCTATTAGTTACACTGAATTATTATAAAGATTGATTCATAATCATACTAATTTTGGGCACTAATGAGGAAATCTTTCGAATTGATTCATTACTTTCGAGCTCATATTTTGAGTGCATAGAGAAGACCGATAAATTAAAATAACTGCAAAACGATTTGTGTCTGTGGACGTTGTCTACAGAGTTACGAAAGTTTTGTTTGTTGTTTAACATATAACAGAATATCGATAGTTACATCAAAAAGTTTTTAATTTGAATTTCTCTATAAGTACGTCTTATGATCCTGAGAATTCTTTGATTTAACTGTCGATATCCTGTTCTTTGATAAAAATCGAACAAAACTTTCATAACTCTGCAGCGAATGCCTATGTTTCCAGTTATTCTAGTCCACCGATCCTCTCTATAGGTACATCTATATTCTCAAAAGTAATAAATCACTTCCAATAGTTTTATCATAAAACAAATTCTTGTAATATATGCAAGCAGCGAGAACTACAACGATAAAGTAAACAACTCCTTCGTATATTCGTGTTTCTATATATTTCTCTGTACTCTTTTTTTTGGGTCTATTTATCTAGTATTTTGAAGTACTACAATTAAAACCCTTTGGGTCCAAAATTTTCGGAACCAGATCTGACGGGCTCTGATTACAATGTATTTCTTCGAGAGGAGAATATATAACACTTTTATATACTAAAACTACAAAGTATACTGTTTATCTCTTGAATAGAATTCATTGAGTTCAGATGTGTAAATTTTTATAGATCAAACACAACCATCGTTTTTGAGATGCGTACCTCACTTAGTATAATAATCTATATATTTCGATGAAAGATTGTGATTGAATATAAAAATGTCTTGTTTAGTCCGACGATGAAGATTATGTTGCTGGTCAATCATCTCGAACTGATGTTGATGTTATATCAAAAGATCATATATTTATTGCACATGTACCTATTCCTAGTCAAAAAGAAGTAAGAATTCATTAAGAAATTTCTATTTATCAAAATAAATATATATTATATTTTAGGTTGAACGTGCATTATTAGAACGAAAAAAACAAGAATTACTTGCTAAATATGTATCAGATGATCTTTTAAAAGAAGAACAAGAAGCAAAAGATTTACTTGGAAAATAAAATATTTGTATAAAATAAATGTCTGTGCTTTTTTTTCTTTCTTGTCTATTCTTACGAATAAACAAAAGTAAACATGAATAGACTTAAACATAGTTTTTACTTTTTTGTGATAATTTCAGATTGAATAAATGCATTGGTGTTTTGCTTTCATTCTTCTTTTTACTGCTTGTCTTATTCATTTATTTATTTGTCCATATACAAAAGTTGAAGAAAGTTTTAATTTACAAGCTATTCATGATCTTCTTATTCATCGTTTTAATATATCAAATGTAAGAATTACTATATAAAAGAATGAATATTTAATGTTTTTTTTTTCTTTTAGTATGATCATTTAGAATTTCCGGGAGGTATAAATAAAAAGAACTTTCAAGAAAATAATAAATTATTGTTTATTTCTTTTTATTTAGTCGTACCTCGAACATTTCTTGGACCAATATTTATTGCAATATTAACTTGGCCTTTTTCAAATATTTCATTCGATTATCTTCTTTATTTACAATATATTGGTAAAATTAAAACTTATTTATTTTGATTTATAAATAAAAATTTCTTAGTTTAGTTCGAATTATTCTTGGTATACTAGTTATATCAGGTTTAACACATATATATAAATCATTAAAAGGTTATTGTGATTTATCAACAAGACGTTGGTGGTTAATTATAACATTAACACAATTTCATTTGTTATTTTATTCAACAAGAACATTACCAAATATATTTGCACTTGTTATTGGTTTGTTTGATTGTTTGATTTTGTTTAAATGAATTATCCAATTAAAAAAAAATTGTTTTTTTTTTTCAAATAGTTTTACATTCATTAGCATTTTGGCTTTCTAAACGAGCAAAATCACTTGTATGGACATCAGCTTTTGCAATACTTGTTTTTCGTTCAGAACTTGTTATTTTATTGGGTTTAATTTTGTTACAAGAAGTTTTTATTAAACGACGTTTAGCTTTTAAAAAAACTTTAATTCATGGATTAATTGCAAGTAGCTTAGCAATTGGTAAAATCAATGAATGTTTTTTTTTTATGTTTAAGAAAATGATAGATTATTTGATTCTTTTTAGGATTAAGTGTGCTTGTTGACAGTTGGTTTTGGCAACATTGGTTATGGCCCGAAGGCGAAGTGCTCTATTTTAATACAATTCTCAATAAAAGTTCACATTGGGGTGTATCCTTTTTTTCTATTATTAGCGAAGAGATTCTATAGATAGGTAGTCCGTATTAGAGAAATTAGAAAATTATTAATAGATCAATATACTTTTCAGCGTTTTTTTATGAGATGATACCTGCAATATTATAAACGTTTTAATATTATGTGTATCGAGCAGAAATGCAGAAACTGTCGCTAAAACTAACAGTTTTTCCCAAATGAAAATAATTTCATGACAAAATTTCTCTTCCTATCAAAATAAAAAGAATTCTGCTCTTCACTAGCAGCATATTCGAAGAGAGCGAAAGAGATATTAGTTTATTTAATCTTTAAAAAGATCATATAGGAAACTAATCTTGATTCATCATTAATTAATAGAAATAGTTTTCATTCCAAAAATTAATGAATTGTATAATTAAATAAAAGAAGAAGAAACTATGCACGAAAACTTATGCTCAAATAACCGCAAGAGAGACATTTCGTTATTGGAATTCCCGAAGTAAAAATTTGTCGAAATTTCTCACTACGCATGTTGACACACATAGGTAGATTCTGTATCTCTCTGGTATTGATACTAATTGTACTTAGTAATTATATTGATACGCCAAGTTAATTACTAACTTACGTTAAGGAAGAGAAAGAAGAATAGCTGGGGGAAGATATCATCGTGCGGGAAAATTTTTTAAAATCACGGCAGATTCTGCACCTCTGAAGAATAGTTTTACATTTCAGCTATCTTATGGTATGGGGTGCTGCTTGACGGCAGATTCAATAGCTTGATATCTTCCCTAAAACTTATACTAGCTGTAACTCTGAACAGAAGACCGGTCTAACGCAGAATTCTTGTGCTCAATTGCTTGAGCTTCTCATACACACTAATTAACTACAAAAGCAGAGATATGTCACAACGTAGTCAGTATACTATAGAACGGATGACCCGAGGTAAATACCCGTTACTGATTTCTTAACGGTCATTCCATGGCTGGTGATATTGAGATTTTCACACAGTAGCTTGTGGACATGTGGTTGAATAACGTAGGCATTCAGTCGTTGCAGCCAGCGTGAAGAGAAGATTCTTAGGTTAAGTTAGCAACTAAGAAAAGATCAGGTCGGAATTCATGATGTACCTTTCATAGTTGAATAGATGTTATATATATGATAAATATTCAGAACGAATGAGCGTAAGGGATGATCACCAAAACAAAATTTACGAACATAGACGAACGAAAAAAAATTCGACGACCAAGTGCATAACCTCTTAAAATAGAATATTATAATTTTTCTATATGAATTCCATTGGTTATTGAAATTATAATCATTTTTTTGTAGGAAATATTTTCCTTAACCTTTTATTTCTATAGACATTTCCTTTTTTATGGTATTTCTATTCGGCATTACCACGAGCACTTGGTGCAACATTTATTCTTTTACCAATAGGTTTAATTATAAATAAAAATATTCGTTCGATTGTATTGCCAAATATTTTATTCATAATAATCTATTCAATTTTACCGCATAAAGAACTTCGATTTATTATCTATACGTTTCCTATTTTGAATATACCTATTGCTCAAGCATGTTCGTCATTGTTCGTAAATAATTCAAGATTTTTTTTTCTCTTAATGTTTTTCATTTGTTATATATATAGATATCAAATGAGAAAACGTTGGTCAATTATCCTTAAATTATTTGTTTTGAGTTTATTAACAATTAATTTTGTTCAAACAAGTGTTTCATTGAGTGCTTCACATTATAACTATCCCGGAGCAAATGCTTTATTAAAATTGCATACATATAGAAAATGTAAAATAAAAAAAATTTTTTTTTGAAATAAATGATAAATGAAATGAATTGTTTTAGATCAACCAACGGCTACAGTTCATATTGATGTTTATTCAGCTGAAAATGGAATATCTCGTTTTCTTGAAATGAAATCTTGGATGTAAGTTATTTTCTTTATTTAAATATTTGTAATCTTTATTTTTTTTTTACAGTTATAATAAAACAGAAAATTTAACTATTGATGAATTATCTCATTTTGATTATTTATTAGTTGAATCAACAAGTGATGAAGATATTCGATTAAATCCATATTTATCTCGTAATCTACAAATTATTGATTTTGTTCGTGGATTTAATGGATTTTATATTGATAAACAATTTTTATTACGAATGCGTTATATACCAAAAGTTTATATATTAGGAAAAAACAAATATTCGATTTAAATATCTTCTCTTTCGCTTAGATATTTAAATAAATCAACAGAATATCACAATAATAATGAGTATTACATATTGTTATAGAAGAATATTGTTGATTAATAAAACGATTGAAGAAGATGACGAGAAAATAGTTTAAGAAATAAATCCGCAAAAAATAAGCCACCATATTTACGAAGTGTTGATATACTAAAAAGTAATAAAACAAGGATTTTTTGTGTTTTGTAATTATTTGATTTTAGACCATCAGAATTACAATGTCTCAAAATAGGTTCTCTATGTTTTTAAGAAAACTAAATATTGGATGGTTCATAACCCGTGTCTTATACAGCGTGAGGAGCGGTGCTCCTCCGAAGATCGGATGGGCCCTCCTGGAGTTTGAAATCACTCTTCCGGGAGATAAAATTTAGATACAACACTAAAAAACATCAATTGAAAATGATCTAAATCGCTCATTGTCCCCAAAGTCAAACGATGCTATTTTGGCTTAGCTATCCGACATTGTCCAGAAACGCTGGAACTACAGATTGAACTAGTTGATTTCTTTAGAATACAGTAAAGAAAGANGTGTGGGTGTGGGTGTGGGTGTGGGTGTGGGTGTGGGTGTGGGTGTGGGTGTGGGTGTGGGTGTGGGTGTGGGTGTGGGTGGGGGTGTGGGTGTGGGTGTGGGTGTGGGTGTGGGTGTGGGATGTGGGTGTGGATCGAAGAGAGTAACATTAAAAATAAGATACGCATGACCACAGGCACACCCACACCCACATCCACACCCACACCCACACCCACACCCACACCCACACCCACACCCTCTCTTGAAGTCGCTTGAACCCTCATGAAGTGTTAAGAAGTCTTGAAGTCCGTTGTTTCCCCCTAGGTGATAACCGAATCGAAATTAGATAGAATATTCATATAGTTTGTGCCAAGATCCGATTATGCATTGTTCTTTAATGCGCGACAACGTCATATCAGACGACATTGTTTTTTGGTAAAAAACCCACTTTGGTCGTGCGCAAGTGATGCTTAGATACATTAGTAGGAAAGAAAAAAAATGTGTGAAGAATAAAGCACTATTTTTATTCGTCGGCACGTGAATAAATGCGGCCTACATACAGTACCTTTACCATTGATAATTAATACAAATTGATTCATTTTCATGAAATATATCATTTTCCTATAACAATGGATGAAGCGTCCAAAAATTGATTACTATACGGTTTCGCATATGAAAAAATTCTTTCTTGCACTGATAAGATACCAGAGACAAAGCTCGCCATTTCTATATGAGTCTTTTTTTTCGGTTTTTTTCTTTGAGTCATTGCACAATGTGGTTGCAAAATTGCAGTATTTAAACAGCAAAATTTTATTTCCATTTATTCACTTTGTCGCCTTTGAAAACAAGAATTACCTATGGCGACATATTTGAAATTACGGCTTTCTAACCAACAAAACTATGTGGAAATCAAACTTTCACATCCGGAAGAAACCTATAACACTACTGCTGCTGCTGCTGGCGGTGATCTTGACATCATCTGTTGTGTTGACGTCAGTGGCTCAATGTCTGGTAGTCCTATAAACAATGTCTGTGAAGTCTTACGTGATATCTATCAACGTACACAAAAAGATTACCGTCTATTCACATACAATACTCAGACAGATGTGAAACGTACATTAAAGACATTATCTGAACGAAATGACAATCTCCAAGCTAGTGGTGGAACCTCATTTGCCTGCATATTCACTGCCATAAAAGATTATCTTTTACAAAATGCATCAGCCAAAAAGCCAATAACCTTCATATTTATGACTGATGGGCAAGATAATGAACCAAATGGACCAGCATTGCAGAAGAGTGTTCAGATGTTAAAGTTGATGTTAAGTGGAATGACGAATGTAAGTCATTGTGCTAGTATTTTTTAAATAATTTGATTCTTTGTTATCTTTCAGTCACCTCCCATTACATTTCATGTAATCGGTTTCGGTGAAGTAAACGATGCATTTCTTAATCAAATCCGAACATTTGGTACTCGCCAAGGTCTCTTTCGTTATTCAACAGAATCCAAAGAATTACAAAATAATTTTAATGATATGTTTGAATATGCATTGAATGTTCGTCAATTCACCATTAAATTCCCCAATGGAAAGACTTATACTGCAAATAATATCGATAACGAAACTGTTGGTTTTCTTACGAACGATGGTGATGATCTCAGTGCGATGGCCGAATTGACGCTCATTGATGATAAAACAACAACGACACCATTTCCCCTAGCACCGATGAA
>CAJNSZ010000414.1:0-70801 GCA_905329745.1 Rotaria sp. Silwood2 | reverse complement strand
CACCCACACCCACACCCACTCACACCCTCGTTCACAGCTGTACACGAAGTCCGTAATCGTCGACCTGGGAGGCTGTTTTGTGGAAAATGAAGCTTCTATATCGTTTAGATCCGTTATTTAATTCGTCATTGTAGCTTCTTTTACATTGATTTAGTTTCAATGTAGTCGCTAAGGAAGCCATTTTCTAATTTCTGTCCTCCTAGACGGTGCACTGACGCTTGGAATTTTCTGATTGGTTCATTGCTGTCAAGTAAAATTTTTTGTTCCGTTGTGGTAGCTTCTCATCGATCGCTGGAAAGTAAATTTAGAACTGCAATACGTCTTGTTCACTATGCTCCATTGGTTACTGCCACGAATTTGTTTCCATTCATCCACGAACAACTCGTTGTAAGCTATGCCAAACGATATATTTCAAAGAGATTAAAAAATATCTACTCAACCAATTTAGGTACCTCATTATTTGTAGAATACATTTTCTTCTGGGATACTTTTCATAGGCTGCCCAATGACAGGGTAGGACATTTCTTTACGCTGAAGCAAGTGAAGAGGTTAAAACTCAAACATCACTCATTACTCCTAATATGGATAGAGTTTGTCAATCAATAGATCAAACCCCTCACACTCCTTCTCACTTCTCTTCCTTACATAAGATTGAGATTCTAAAACTCAGCGAAAGCTTGGCTGAGGTATGAGCCCTAAACAGCACCTATACCTCTCTCCATCTTTACTAATTTCTTCCCCCTCTTCAATGTTCTACTCTTTTCTTCTTTTTCTTTTTTAATTTGTCTCCTTGCGCCTCCTTATACTCTCTTTTATTTTTCCTTCTCCAATACATTGTTGTTAGCTCTACCTATTGTTTTGTGTTCTTCTTCCGTATTGTCGTTCTTTCCATTTGCATTGTTCCGCTCTTTTTCCTACTCACCTTTGTGTACCCCATTCCTGGGAGTACTTATGAGTGTTACAATAAAATAGAGCTCAAACCAAAACAATGAGGTTCGCAAAATGATCTACTTTAAAAGTACACCGTGTCTTTATCGCTTGCGCAGAGCTTTTCATAGGATATATTAAAGATGGGTTCGTTAATGTCTCCAGTGCGATGGTAGTGCAGTCGAGTAGTTATATAAGGAAGAAGCTTTTCAAATGCATCTTGAAGCTGCTTAGTAGCATTTGCCCTCTCTGCTAATAAACCCTGATTGTCATCATGGTGAGCCCATCGTAGAGTGATGTTGAAATAGTTTCGGGCAGCCTCTCGATGAGTTGCTTGGGCAGTTGTTTTGCCCGAATGATCGGCACGAAAGGCGGCTAACATAGCTTCGTCTTCAGCGGATGGAAAAATGTATTGGAAATTGGGACGATTACCGTGCAGTCGTTGTGGAAGGTTGGATGGATCAATATATTCGGCTAACTCGGCTTCATTCTTGATAAAGCGAATTTTGCTTTCGATTACCGGATCCAACCAGGGTCTAATAATGGCCCAGCAACTTTTGAACAGCCAAGAACTATTTAGAACGATACCAAGACCAAGTAACTCTGGATAGTAACTCTCAAGTAGGTTGATAAACATTTTGGCTGCCTGAAAGTCAACATTTTTCATGCCAAGCCCGGCGACATCCACAACGACTGTAATCGTTTCTATAGGTGCCTCCAGTAATTTCCGGCACATTTCTGCAGCCAAGATAGCTAGTTTCTCAGTGTTCTTTTGTGAGAACTGACCTCTGATATGGTCTCTGGCATGAATGTAGCAAATTGGACGCCCCGCCTTGTCATGACCCATAAAATAACCTTTGCCGGTGGCGGCTTCTTGAAGGGAAATTTGGCTTTCACCATTGGCCAACAACGCCTGAACTCCCCATTCAATTCGCCATTTGAGTAGATCCATTATTTTCTGAATAGCAGCTTTAACATCCCATTTACGCGCACGGAGCCATTGAAGTAGAAGAACATCCGGATTGTCGTAGCCGATCCAAATAAATAATTCGCTCTCATAATCAGAATTAATAATACCCTTAGCGAACAACGAAGTTTGAATGTTGATAGCATTTATCAGAGCTATCCAGCAGTCTTTAAGAGCAGCTTTCTGCGTCTTATCAAGATTATCTATACAACATCAGTTTGACATTTGTGTAGTTCAATCATCTTTACTTACTCACGTGACCGTAATCGTTTGCAGTCATTGACGTAACTTTCAAAATCTAAACGAAACGAAAGTGGTTTGGTAGAGCTGGTGCAATATACGAGTGTCTAGAAAAGAAAGTCTTTAATTATGTCGCGCTTCACAACTTTTTTTAATCCTTTTCCTTCAGTACACGTGGAAAAAAGCAGGAAATTTGTGAATGATCGTTAATAAGTATAACATATCGAACTGTGCCAAAGATTAAAAATTTAAACATCGAATGAAATATTTATCTATTTTACCTGATTGGTATAAATCTTAGCGAAAGGATGTTCATGATGATACTTCAATGCATAATCTTTTCGGAATAGTAGCTGTCTGTAAAAAGTTGAATTTATTTTTCTAGTGACAAACTTGATGCTACATCGAACATAAAAAGACTTTATCAATCGTGCTGTCTAATTCGGCATACATAATAAAGTCAGTTTTGCTCAAAACTCATACACTTTTCTATAAAAGTACAAGAAAGTTACAAATTTGACTTACTATCCATGTAAAAGAAACTGACAAAAAACCTGATTCTAATCGATTTTTAATCAGAAAAAAATCGATTACAATCGATTTCTTACCCCTAATCGATGTTAATCTATTTCCTACCCTTAATCGATGTTCATCGATTTTTTATTCTTAATCGATTTTAATAGTTTGGATTGAAGATAAGCGCTTTTTGTCGAGATTCGAACATGAAACCCTATTTTTTCCATGAATTTTTTGGGTTCCGCGGGATAATAAACCATAAAATTGCTACCAAGCTAAAGCTCGACAAATATACTAAAGTTGGAGCTGGTATATAAATTGTTTCAGCTGAGATTACGCAATTACTTCATTAGTCAATTAAAATCTATTAAACTCAAAATTAACTAATTATTTTGATTCCTTGAAAGAAAAGTAGATCTTAACTCTTTGAGGACCATTGCTCAACCAAAGAACGAAATTTCTTTGAAACTGTATGTTCTATATGGGTAGTAGAGTCCTGGAGGATAACTCTACCCTGCCCTACACTATAGAGTAGGGTAGAGTTAGGATACAAAAATCATTGTAGAGTAAGGTGTAGAGTACGAAAAAGTCTTAAGCTGCAGGACTCCCATGGATAGTGCATATTGTTGCTATTTTCATCAAAACTTTTAAAAAATCTTTGAAGTCGTTTTCGAGCCATACATTTATTCCAGAAAGCGGATGGAGAAGAGATATTTTGATCATCTCAATGGAGGGTACAGGTGTGGAACATAATGCGATAGAGAGCTATCGCGAAATCAACCTTTGAAATACCATTAGAAGTCTCTTCTAACTTGATTCCAACACTGAAAACGGAAATATGTTGAAGACGGCATAATGGCACCATTCACACTCCTCCTATATGTGGTGTGCCAAAAACTCATCAGGCTTATCATCTGGGTAACCACAACTGGGTTGTTATCCTTATATAGATTGCATGCACAGAAGTCTTGCCGATATCATAGAACAAACTGTATCAAGACATTTTAGTACGCTTGCGACCCATTTAAGAATTAACAAAGTTAAGTGTCCTTTGTAAAGTGCGCTGGTTCTTAAAAATGGCTAAGCGATTATTTTGGCTCCCTCAAAGACACTGGATTTTAGTTGATTTGTAGTAAATAATCGATTTTTTCAATTCGTTGAAAAAAGCCGGTTTTAATAGATCTTTCATGAATAATTGATTAAAATCGATTAGATTTATTGTGGATTACTGGGATTTCAAGCAGAAAAAACGATTTTAATCGACTATTTGATGAAATTTAATCAAAATTCACTACTTTTTATCGATTTTTGCGATTTTCCTTTGAAAAATTGATTTTTATCCGATTATTTTACTCTTTTTTTTACATGGGTAACCCAAAACGCCGATAAATTAGATTAAGATCTCATGGAAACCGATTAAAATTATTAAAAATCATAAAAATCGGATTAAAACCGTGCCATTTTAATCGATTTTTAATGAGAAAAAAATCAAATAAAATCAGATTTTTTGTCATTTTTTACATAAGTAGTGAAACCACATATAAATTGACTCGCAAGCGAGTCTAAATTTTCATCTCTTGTTTACTAATAAGCCAACAGTAAAATTTCTTCGAGTTCGAGTTTAAGCAGTCTTTCGATATCCAAAATAATCTTTTTATGTTTCGCTACTTACTATAAACAACTTTGAAACAAAATTGTACAATAATGACAAAATATTGCTATTTATGTCGTATCTTGTCTCTGCATAATTGCTCACAGATTGACAATGACGCAGGATTATGATGAAATAAGATAGGAAAAGAACACCTTCTTTCTCTCTTTCACCCATACAATCAACGCACGTTATACACTGCACGTGTTCTCAAGGAAAAGCAATTGCGTATGGTGTCATTCAGTTCAAAATGCATATAGTTATAAATGAAGTCTACCATATTCACCTCGAAATTCAGTAACAGAAACCGTTGTTTCGTAATTTTTCTTCAAGGACACAGAAATTTTGGAAAAACTTGATCATCCCACAGATTTCATAGAGCAAAAGTTCCAATAGGAATGAGTATTTGACAGCAGCTGTAGTTATTATTTATTTTCATTCAAAAGAATAAGAGTTGAATTGGCATGCAGATTTTATTAAAAAAAACTCACTACAGAGACGTTAAAATAGGAAAGAGTACAGTCAATGGTCCTAATAAGAATAGGGTTTCCAGAGACGCAACAGTTTTTCTTTTGTTTTACACAATTTTAAAGAAAATTATATTGTTTTTAATATTATTCAGTAGAGAAATGTTTGTACTCTCGAATAATGCAAAAATCATGCAATTACCTTGAAAACTAACTGAGTAATTAGCGATAGTTTTCGAGTAATTGAATGTGTTCTTATTAGGAGCACTGTTTCTTATTCGAACAGTAAGCTAAAACATGTTCCTAACAAGGACAGTCTGTGTAAAATACATAGAAAACGAAATATTTTTCGTAAATGGATATTTTTACTATGTAAACTTGAAAATCATTTTTTTGATTTCATCACAAAAAATGCTTCTTACTAATCAAGGAATATTTATCTCGAGGTTCGGACTTTTACAATTTATGTTGACTGAGATATTCAATTTCTAACAATAATTTGATTGTTCTTGTTTGGAACATTGTTCCCAATTCGAACAGTCAGGAAAACATGTTCCTAATAAGAACAGTCTACGTAAAATACATAGACAATTAAATATCTTTAGTAAATGAGGTTTTTTTTATCTTCACTTGAAAATTTCTTGGTATTTCCTTTACAAAAAATGTTCTCCAATGGATGACTCATCAAGTTCCATCGGTTTAAGGCGAACGGAATTCTTTTGTAATCAGTTGCATCAATTCAAACTTATGACGTCACTATTAAGTGATGAACTATGATAAATAAATCATAATTCAGAACCCTTGAAAAGATATAAAAAAATTATGCTGCACCTACATCGATTTTTTAGAATTGCGTCCCTATTCTTATAAAAGTAATTTTCTAAAAACCCCAATAAAGTGCTACAAACAATTGTATTTTCGATACAAAAGCGCTGAAAGACGATAACTGCAAGTAAAAATAAAAAACAGTTGGATTCTATTACCAAATGTGATAGCTTCTTACTTAGTTATTCAGATGTAATACAACATTTTTATATGACTCTGTTTTCATAATGTCGTTTCGTAATATTATAAAACTATTCATTTTCTTAATCTACAGGAAATCATTCATTGATCCTTTGTCGCGAGCTTATTCTTGTTGACACCAAAAAATAGTGATTTTCTTCATTTGATTTCCTCTTGTTGGAAATAATTTTAATGAAACTCTTTAGTTACTTGTGCATCACAAGATAATAAAATAATTATCTCTTTCATAATGGTGGCTTGTTTTTGGGTGTGGGTGTGGGTCTTCATCTCTTGTTTATTTACACTCACACCCACACCCCGCCTCCACACCCTCTGGTTTGTTTACACCCACACCCACACCTTCAGCAAGACCTATAAAGACTTGGGTGTAAGGGTCGGTGTGATTGTGGGTATTCTTCCAAACGTTGACATTTATGCACACCCACACCCTTCAATTGCAAATGATCAAGATGAAGAGAACGAACTGAACAACATTGAATTTCTCACGCCACCTACAATTATTGAAAATAAACACGATCGTATTCAATAACCACAATATACCATATCGTCTAGAACATATGAACACTATATCACTTCCGTTTCAACTCTATATTCTTTGTCATACATTTTCTAATTATAAAACTTACTTTTCATTAAAATAAAACTTTGACAAAACTAAATATACTACCTAACTCCATTTTATTTACCATACGTATTAATAATCTTCGGATCATTCAAGATAGCTACGAAGTCATAACTACCTGGTGAGACCCTTAAGTAAGGTCGAAATTGTGATAACGGTGTGCTTCTTTAACTCACCCTCTATTATCCATTTCTGAAAATAAGTCGCTTGGGCAGAATTCTTATAACTTTTGAAAGGAAAATGATAGAGACCTGGGATTTTCACCGTTGGATAGAGGACATCAGGGCACGTAAGGCTATGTAAAAAAAGATCTGTTATACAAGGTACGTGTTTATAANGATTTAAATATCTTCTCTTTCGCTTAGATATTTAAATAAATCAACAGAATATCACAATAATAATGAGTATTACATATTGTTATAGAAGAATATTGTTGATTAATAAAACGATTGAAGAAGATGACGAGAAAATAGTTTAAGAAATAAATCCGCAAAAAATAAGCCACCATATTTACGAAGTGTCGATATACTAAAAAGTAATAAAACAAGGATTTTTTGTGTTTTGTAATTATTTGATTTTAGACCATCAGAATTACAATGTCTCAAAATAGGTTCTCTATATTTTTAAGAAAACTAAATATTGGATGATTCATAACCCGTGTCTTATACAGCGTGAGGAGCGGTGCTCCTCCGAAGATCGGATGGGCCCTTCCGGAGTTTGAAATCACTCTTCCGGGAGATAAAATTTAGATACAACACTAAAAATCATCAATTGAAAATGATCTAAATCGCTCATTGTCCCCAAAGTCAAACGATGCTATTTTGGCTTAGCTATCCGACATTGTCCAGAAACGCTGGAACTACAGATTGAAATAGTTGATTTCTTTAGAATACAGTAAAGAAAGAAAGAAATTAATTTAAGTCTCTAAGATTGCTTTCGCACATAGTCAGTTAATGCCGATTGATAGAGTTATTCAGGGGCTATAATATGTGTAGACTCTCTCTTTTATTTTTTTATCACTAAGCTCAATGAAAAGTATTTAGACAGGACGATTTTTTTATTTAGAAAGTTGATCTGCTTCTATTTGTTGACTATTTTTCGTTCAATCTTTCTTCTGAAGATGCTATAGGAATAAGTTTCTGTAAAGAGCTCGGCGCCATATCTGGAAAAGAATTAGATCAAAATACTGAAAGAATCATTATTTATGAGCCACTCGATATCTGCAAGTTTATTAACCTTATATTTCTATTTCTTTTCTATTGAATGAACAATGATGGACAAGAGACAGTGTCTCGATTTTCATCATGCTTAATCTGGTGAAGATTAACTTCGAATGATATTCAATATCTTTTCCATTTTAACTTACGTAATCTAAAATTTTACTTATAATAATGATAATAAATTGAAATTGATCTTGGATTGGGTGTATTCAAATCGCATTAAATTTTCAACCCTATATCATGACGATTTTGAGAGATACTTAACAGATAAGAATGAAAAATAGCTCATTCGTACCCAAAATTCTCTAGGAGTCTTAATTATATAGGTTTCTTTCGAAAGAGCATGTCATACTGCAATGCCCTTTTTTAAATTCTTACTTTATGTGCAGAGAAAAAGGATAAAAAGTTTAATCCTTCGCAAGATACTCATCTATTTATAGAAATGCTTTTTTCTATAACGATAAAAATGCTTAATTCACAAAGCGGGCACTTCAGCTTCACATGCTCTTTCAAATAGAAAAAAAAGCAATTGGCTACAATAAAGCTCTTTGATGAATTCTGGGATGCGTGATCAAAAGAGCATAAACGAAGATAAAATGAAAAACATTCTGCTTTTTCTGAAGAAAGAATATTTTTTAAGCGAAAAGTGATTGAAATTCTTGGAGAAAGCGACGTGCCAAATAAAAAAATCATGTTGTTTATGAAAGATTCGATCTGTAGCTATCATCTAAATTTCTATTTTTCCGACGAAAATTGAGCTTTTTTTTGGGGGGGGGGGGGGAGGGGGAAGTGGGGCTGAAGTCAATCCTGCATAAAAATAAGGTAATTGTAGTACTACTAATTCAAGTCAAAACCTTTGTTGTATTGTTTTTTGTTAAATTAACTAATATACAATGATGAATACATTATTGTTACTTAACATGCCATCAAGTGTAGTTTATTTTAGATAAGAAAAAGCATGTTTTCGATCTATAAAACAATTCATCCTCCTACTGGTATTGAACATGCTGTTTGGGCTCGTTTTTTATCTCCATCAGAAAATAGTTTAATATTAAGTAGTGCAAATTATTTATATGTTTATCGTGTTACGTCGCCTATATCAAAATTTGAATGTTTGCATACATTTGTTTTATGGGGAAATATTTGTTCAATAACACCATGTCGTCTTAGTCCATCATCATCATTAATACCATCAAAAGATGCTTTATTTTTATCATTTATGGATGCTAAATTATCCTTAATTGAATTTGATTCAACACTACAAGATTTAAAAACTTTATCAATGCATTATTTTGAAGATGAATTAGCTAAAGAAGGTCAATGGTTTAATTATTCACCACCTATTGTACGTGTTGATCCTGATATGCGTTGTGCTTGTATGCTTATTTATAATTCGAAACTTGTTATTATACCATTTTTTAGTCAATTAGATAGAGAAATTATTACAAGTGATACGATACCAAATACAGCAAGTATGTATTTTGATTTATTTTATTCGATTAGAAATTATGTCAGTATTGTTACGTAAAAGTATATAGAATTGCGTTTTTCCAAAAATTTGATTTTACCTAAAACGACTTGGAAACAGTGAAGAACATTATTTTAAGCTCCTTGTCACTCTTCTTTTTTATATATTTGACCGACTTCATAGAGTTCGTTACTTTCAATAATCTTTATTTTCTAATTGTTTTTTTCTATTTAGGTATAACACCTAGTGGTTCAAGAGGTTCATCATTATCTTCTTATATAGTTCATTTAAAAAAACTGGATGCATCATTAACTGGTCGTATAATTGATTTACAATTTCTACATAGTTATTATGAACCAACATTATTCATATTATGTGAATCAAGTCGAACATGGGTTGGTCGTGTAGCTGTAAAAAAAGATACATGTTGTAGTGTTGCGCTTTCAATAAATGTTGCACAAAAATCTAATCCAGTTATATGGCCTGTTGATAAATTACCATTTGATTGTCTTAGTTGTTTATCTGTACCAAAACCAATTGGTGGTATACTTGTTATAGCAACAAATTCAATTATTTATCTTAATCAAAGTATTCCAGCTTATGGTGTTGCATTAAATACTTTAACACGTGATTCAACAAAATATCCATTAAGACCATTATATGATCTTAAAATTGCACTTGATTTAGCTGAAGCAATATTTATATCAAATGATAAAGTTCTTATATCAATTAAAACAGGTGATGTTTATTTATTAACATTACATACAGATACAATGCGTTCAATGAAAGAATTTACATTTGATCGTATTGGATCGACTGTATTATGTAATTGTGTAAGTTAAATAAATAATTCATCTTTGCTATGTATTTCAGAACAAAAAAGAGATCTATTGAAAAATACAAGCATACATACTTAAAAGTATCAGTCTATACAAAAAAAAAAACTAACCATTTAGCTCGTAATTATTGTATGTTAGTTTAATAGACGAAGTAACTATTTCATGATTAGACTTGATCTGACGAGGGATGTTCACAGGGTGAATACCTCGAAGAAACTTTCTTCAAAACTTGGAAATTTTTTTAAATGAAAACTAGTCCAGTTTAGTTATCTGTACATGCAAAGTTTCAGACCAAAATTCGATATCTTAGCAGTCTCTTTCGTAAACGCATAAGTAAAACAGTAGAGTCTTGAAGTCTGCTTGCGAGTTATTTGACCGATTCATTATTTATGATGCAGAATACATCATTCAAATATTCCTTTTTTTTTTTTTTCATTTTTTTAAAACTATTTCTTGTTGTTTATTTATCTTGTTATTATCCATAGTTATGTAAATGTGATGAAAATTTAATATTTTTTGGTTCACGTCTTGGTAATTCCTTACTTCTTCGTTTACATGAAAATGCAATTATAGATCCGACATCAATCGATACAATTGAAACAATGAATGGTGATGAAAATGAAAATAATCGTAATGATTTTCATGAACAATCTGAGATGATAAATGAATCAATAAATAAAACAAATCTCTCTGATATTATTGATAATGATGTTATTATGCCAAATAATAAAAATGATATTATATTCTTTACAAGTGAAATTGATACAAATGAATCAACAAAACAAGCATATACATATACATTTGAATATTGTGATAATCTTATACATATTGGTCCATGTGGTTATGCTATTGTTGGTGAAGGTGATAGTGAAGAAATACGTTTATTACAACGTCATATACCACCACATTATCAAACAACACCATTAGATCTTGTTACAACATCAGGTACAAATAAATGTGGATCTGTATCAATATTACAACAAACAATTAAACCAGAATTAATTACAACACAAGCATTACCTGGTTCAATTGATATGTGGACTGTTTATTCATCAACAAATGAACAAGATGAAAAACGTGAACATTCATTTATATTAATAAGTCAAGAAACATCAACATTAATATTTCAAACTGGTATTGATATAACAGAATTAGAACAAGGTGGATTTTTAACAAATGAACAAACAATTTTTTGTGGAAATATTGGTGATCAATTAATTGTACAAATAACAAGATTACATATTATACTTTTACGTGATAGTACACAATTACAAATGATTTCATATGAAAATAATCCAATACGTTTTGCAACAAGTCTTGATCGTTATTTAGCTATATTAACAACGCATGGTGTCATTAATGTTTATTTACTTATAGATATTAATAATGAACAATCAAAACTTATTGAATATTATAAATTAAATGATAAAAAATATACATGTGTTAATTTATATATTGATCATAGTGGATTATTTACAACAACAATAAATAATAATAATAATAATATTAATAATAATATTAATAATAATAATATTTATTCTCATTCAACAATATTAAATTCACCTAAACAAGAAACAATTCAACAAACTGTTGTATCTTTATCATCAAATCCACTTGATTCAACTGAATTTACTGGGGGTGATGATGAAGATGAATGGTTATATGGAGGAAAAACAATTGAAAATCCATTAGTACCTATAGCAGCAACCGAATCTATGGATAGTTCAAATATTTCTATAACAGCAAAATCTCCTCCTATAAATAATAATAATACTAATAATGATAATGCAATAAATATTATTCCGACTACACGTTGGTTAATAGCTATTAGTAAAGATGGAACATTAACAATACATGAATTAATGACTGATGAAACAAAACTAGCAACAATACGATACGAAATAGCACGTTTTAATAGTGGACTTAAAATACTTGTCGATATACATGATACAAGTCCATTGATGACGCATCATTTAGGCAAAATTGAAACATCATGTTCAGCTTATATTTATGAATTACTTGTAATTGGTTTAGGACCAAAAAAAGATCGAGTGTATATGATTGTAAGTTTTCTTTTTTTTTTTCTAGAACTTAAGAAAGAAGAAAAGCAATGCCGAGAAGTGATCAATATGAGTCCTTCTTTGTTAATGTCATTGAATATAGCTGCTTTGTAATATTACATACTAATTAGAACATAAGGTGGAGGCAAAAAAAAAATTAGAAATCAAGTCATTTTTACTTGTTTTCCTAACAGTAATAGCTAGAATAAAATAGAGAAAAGATTTGATTAGCTGAAACAATTTTCTATTAGATGAGATATTTGTCGAATCCCTATTAATATGTTTGAGTGAAAGATTTCAGGAAAACCGAGACATAGAGAAAATATTTATGAACAAAATAAAATGTATTCGGGCTGCTCTTTGCAACTCAACTTCAGCGAACGACAATCCTTATGTGAAAGGCCGAGAAGGCTATTTTCTGCTTAGAGTCTTTCGTAGAATGGCTAAAGATAGAACGTGAACATCTTATTTTGTTCAGAAATATTTTTGATAGAATCCAGATAAGCGCTTTTGGAAGTCTTGTTTTTCCAGAGATCTTTCGTCAAGACTTGTAAATAGGAATTTGACAAGTACTTCTTCTGATAGGAAATTGTTTCAGCTAATCAAATCTTTTCTTCAATTTGTTCTAGCTGTTACCATCAAGAAAAAAACTTAAAAATACTTTGTTTCGAAACTTTATGTCAGGTGAAAAGAGTTAATTAAATGTTTATGATCTAAATCATATGCAAAATCAACGTTGACTTATTACACTCGAATGCGAGAAAACAAGAAAAAGTAACCATAATTCTTCTCTTCACATTTATTTCTTGATGTCGCATGATTACATATCAGTTTGTCTTGAATTGAGATTGAAATTTTTTATCCAGTGTGATGACCAAGTAGCCCGTCAGTGTTCTATTTAGATTTTATCATCCTGATGAATGACTTAAAAGTTCAGAAAGACGAACATTTATTTTTGAAGACACGGACTCATAGTACGTGGTACAATAACTATAAGCTTCTGGAGAGTCAATTCAATTTTCGAACAGGCGTCGTTCCTCGACCCCACACAGAATAAGACTACGTTAGATTACCGACTTTTTTTTTGCATAGAATTATCGATATTTCCTGTTTTGGAAGAGGAAATCTAGATAAAACACTAGTTTGATATCATCAATTTCTAGTAGACATATCTACAGTTTCATAATTTCACAATTCATAATTGTAATATTATTTGATTATTTAGGCACGAATTGATGAAGATCTTATTTTATACGAAGCATTTCCATATCAAAATTTATCAGATGATCGTTTAAAATTACGTTTTCATCGTGTAACATGTAGTGCATTAGTTCGAACGAAAAAATCTAGCGCAAAAAAGAATGCTGCAAAAAGACAAAAAGATGCTGCACAATTACAACAACAACAAAATCAAGCAAAACAAAATCCTAATTCTCAAGAAGTATAGAAGAATTTTTAAGTTTATTTAATTAATCTATTCTATATGTTATTATTAATATTTTAGCCACTTCCAGTACAAACTGATCTACTTGATGATGAAATGAATGAATATCAACGAATGTTATTAAGACCTTTTATTGATGTAGCTAATCATTCCGGTATATTTATATGTGGTACTCATCCATATTGGTTAATATGGTATGCTAGATTATACATTTAAACGATATATTAAATTGATTATAATGAGCTTTATTTTCTTTCTTATATATAGGTCTAAAGGTAATTTACGAGCTTTTCCAATGAATATCGATGGACCAATAAAAACATTTGCTGAATTTAATAATAATAGTTGTCGTAATGGTTATTTATATTTTAATCAAAAAGATGATTTAAGAATATCTGTTATGCCATCAAAACGAATATTAGATACACCTTGGCCTCTACATAAAATTCCATTTAAACAAACAGGTAGAATTCTTTTTTTTTTTTATATCTATTGATATTCTTTTTTTCTTCGTTTAGTACATTTTTTATGTTATCATGTTGAAAGCAAAGTAAAATTTTTTCTTCTGCATACAAAGCAAATTATTTAATCGATTTTCTCGATTATTTTTAGTTATATGCTGCAACAATAAGTACTAATGAACCAACAAATACATTAGTACAACCATCCGGTGAAGATCGTGAATCAATAACATATCAGAAAGGTTGAATAATTGTTTATTAAAATAAATATTATTATATTATATTTTCTTTTTTTTTTTTTGTTATTATAGAATCCAATTTTCTTTTACCTTTACGTGAACAGTTTTTTGTACAACTTTATTCAGCTTTTAAATGGGAACCAATTCCAAATGCTAGAATAATTATGAATGAATGGGAACATGTAACATGTATGAAAACAATTGCATTAAGATTTCAAGGAAATTTAATGAAAACTTATATTGCTATTGGTACAGCTAATTGTTTTAATGAAGATGTTGTTAGTAGAGGACGTGTTGTTCTATTTGATATTATTGAAGTTGTTCCAGAAGTTAATCAACCACTTACTAAACATAAATTAAAAGTAAATATTCATATAAAAAAAATGAAAGAAGAAAAAATAGTCATGGACAAATGTAGCTGCATCCCTTTCCGACAAATTACTACTATTTTGTGAAACATGATCTAAATAGAATAGGACTTAAGACCCCTCTCTACAGATCATGACAAATATTGTTAATATATAATCAAAGACTGTTTATCAACAATATCTCGTTCTAATGCAAGAAATTCTTACTTATTACATTTCTGAAGCATTCAGTAGAAGGATGGGGAAAAGATGTGTGCCAAAATATATAGAATGAAGCAATATTCCTCCGATTACCTACAGATGTTACTTTGTTTCACATTTTAATTCCACAGGAATTGTACTAACAGCCTTTGTGTAACTATATTGATCTGATATATTGGATGCATGCGTCCAACAATAAAGCCTGATCAAAAGCATTAACTCGTTCTCTATTGATTCACATGAATTGAGGTTATGTTTCTGACATCGCCTTCGTCTTATGATCATCTTATCTCGACCATGTTGGCTCAAATAGTTTTGTTCAACTCGTTATTTATAAGATCACTGGCGTAATTATCTGTAATTCTAATTTCGTTGTAGGTCACTTTAAAATAACTAAAATATTGTCTTCTCATTAAGAATGTCTGTTGAAGAGCAAACGTTGGGTTTTAGTAACATGTTTCTTTTCTACAATAACTTTGATCAATGGATTTGACAACTTATATAATCGCAGAATTGAATGAAGTTGAATTGGGGCTACAATATAAACTTGCCATATCAGAGAGTGCTAATTACTGAGATCTTTATTATGTACCATGAGCTTTAGTGATAATAAAATAGACGTATAGAACTGCCTTCGGTGCCACAAAAAAAAATTAGTAGTAGCTTGCGGAGTAGCAAAAGGACTAACAAAAACTCTTTGAATAAATATTTCTGTTAAATACATTTTTCACAAGGGAAGACGATGTATGAATCATAAATCCAGTACATGTGCACTGATGGAGGACCGGTTAGTATTTGCAATCCAGCTTTATTATTGTACGCATACACCTAAAATATCAGCTGAATATCACAAAGAATAATAGCACTACATGCGGGGCAGCTACTCTCGTCCAGGATTGTATATAAATTTTTGTTTTCATGTTTAGACTGTTCATGATCGTGAAGAAAAAGGTCCTGTAACAGCCGTAGATTCAATTCTTGGTTATTTAGTTGCTGCTGTCGGTCAAAAAGTTTATATATGGCAATATCAAAATAATAGTTTAAAAGGCATTGCTTTTGTTGATATACAAATATATTGCCATCGGATGGTAACAATAAAAAATTATATTCTTATTGGAGATGTACATAAAAGTATTGCTTTATTACGTTATCAAGAAAACATGCGTGTTTTATCATATGTTAGTCGAGATTCACGTCAATTAGATATATTTGCTACAGATTTTTTTATTGATCAATCACATATACAATTTGTTGCTACAGATTCCGATCGTAATATGTATATTTATGCTCATGCTCCAACACAAAAAGAAACTCAAGGTGGACAATGGCTTCTACGAAAATCAGATTTCCATATTGGATATCCTGTTACGTCAACAATAAGAATGTTAGTCAATGTGAATAGTTTAACAACAAAACAAAATTTTGAAAATAAGCAAGTTTTATTAATGCGTAAGTTAAAATATCCATCGACTTTTCTATCAGATACTAAAAACAATTCTTCGATCTATTGAATATTTGAGTGCAGTTTAGTATATTAAACATTGATAACTGGAGAAGAAATCTTCATCAGCTTTAAGAAGCTTAATGCTTTATACTCGTTACGTAGAACAATAAAGTCATGCATTTTTCTCTAAAACCATCGACTTTTCTAAGCAAACCTCTTTCGAAATTTATCATAATTCAGAGTCACAACCAATTGTGACTTTTCCTTACTAGTACCGGTCAGACCAGCATGAGTCATTTTTCCATTTTCGAACCATATCATAGTCAAATTAAACCCTCGACTAGTCGTATCTGCCTCTCAATCATCACAATAAGTGCAAGATTCCTAGTGTTCTACGATACCCATTGCATTATCTATTTCAAAACGTTTTCTCCGGCGGCATCAATCAGTAAATAGAAAATTTCATAGAACTAAAAATTCTATATAAACTTAGTACAATGAATAAATGTTCATTAAACATGAACATTAATAATTAACTGTATACTTGATCTGTTTTCAAAGTTATATTCGCTCTATTGTTCTTTATGTTTATGCGAAGTGTACGCTATCAATAGTATAAAAGACAAATAAATTTATGATAATCATTCGTCTTTGGTTCAATAACATAACATGATATCAGTGTAATATTTATTACCACATGAAATTGAATCGTTAATATTCCTTGGATAAATAGAGTCAAGTTGTTGTCTATAGAGCTTATGTGTAATATTAATTTCAAAAATTATTTTAGCTACTCTTGATGGTGCTATTGGCTGTCTTGTACCATTAAATGAAAAAATCTTTCGACGATTAGCTATGTTACAAAATTCATTGACAACAATGTTTCCACAATATTGCGGTTTAAATCCAAAAAGTTTTCGGTAAATGTTAATATAAAATAATTATCAAAAAATCAATCTCTTGATTTCTTCTTTATTTAAGAATATGTAAAACACGACGAAAACAACTTGACAATCCTCAAAAAAATACTCTTGATGGTGATTTACTTTGGCGTTATTTTGATCTTAGCTTTATTGAACGTAATGAATTACTCAGTCGACTTGGAATGACACCCGATCAAGTAAAAGAAAAACAAACATCTATTTCATTTTTAAACTGTCATGTTTTATTTTATGTTTAGTTCCACGAAGATCTGACTGATATTGCACGAGCTGTGACTTTATTCTAATTATTATATAAATAGTTGTTTTTTTTTTCTTTTTTTTTTTCGTGTGTGTTTCTTTGTGTATAGAAAAACTCAGATGTATTACGTATTTTGATTGTTGACATTTTTTTTTCTCTGTAGATTAAAAGAAAAGCACAGAAATGGTTTTTGAAAATTTATTTCAAAAACAAAAAAAAAGCGAACCTACACCTTCATCTTCTTCAATAATTAAGACTGATAAGCCTAATAATGATAATGATAATGATAATGATAATAAATATATAAATTCATTAAAAGATTGTAAACCGACAGCACTTGAAGATTATGGTTATTATTTTTTTCCGGAAAGATTTGGTAAAGAACATATATTAACGATACCACAACGTATTTTACAACTTTCGATTCCATATGATTCAGCTTCACGAGATTTAACAAGAAAAATTGAATGTGAAAAATATATTATTAAAGCAGTTGAATCAAATCCATTAATTAAAATACTTGTACAAGCACTTGCTGATCATAATTGTCCTATTGATTTATCACGTCATTTTAGTTGTGAACATTGTGATGATGCTATGCCAACTGGAATGTTTGATCCAGCAACAAATCAAATAGTTGTTTGTGAAAATCAAATATCACATTTTGATAATTGTATTATTACAGGACTTGTACAAGCATTTGATTATTGTCGAAATAAATATGATGTACACAATTTACGTCATTTTGCATGTAGTCAAATACGTGCTTTAAATTTTACTGATTGTAGTCTTATTAAAGGATGCTGTAAGTCAAATAATGAGCTTAGAAAAAAAAAAAATTATTTTATATTTGTTTTTTAGATGTGGATTTTCGTGTTAAACGACGTTATCATGCATGTTTAGAAAATGAAGCAGTACGACGATTACGTATGATGCGTTCAGTAGAAGAAAAAGAAGCAAAACAAATTGTTAAAGATGTTTTTCGACCATGTCGTTATGATTTAGAACCATTTGGTGAAGTTCCAAAACTCGTTCCAAAAGATAAATACATATACAATGAGTATGAACGATATCGACGATGGTCTAAAACAACCGTATAGGATAATGAGTGTGTTTCTTTCATTTTTTAATTAGTCAACTGGTTTTGTTTCATTTGATCTTTTGTTTGTTATCAAGAAAAAAACAATAATATAGACGGTTTAGCTGTGAACTATTTATATTGTGGCTACTTCTCACTTTGTACTTTCTTTAAAAAAATATAAACTTAATTGTTTCCATATGTTTAAGTACTATCTATCAAGCATAAATAAGAAATCAATTAGTTTTTGTGATCATGTTCTTAAACATATATACTTGATGTTAAATGTGGTACAAGCTGGGGGTTCGGGAAGGGAAAACAGCAGAGACTTCAGTCTTGAAGCCTGATGTTTCCCTTCGGATACAAGTTAAGAGGAAAAAACGAAAATTCTATACTTCATCGTACTCCAGTGGTACGTCAAAGTTATCTCCGAAAAACTATTAGCTTCTTTGAGTCTATGATTAATGTGCCCATGAGCAAAACAGTCTGAGTTCGTTCTATATAAGTTTTTCTAATAATAAAGCCTAACTACTTTATTTTGCTTCACTGATATTCGAATCTTGAAGTGAAATGAAGCATTGGGATTTTATTGATAGATATACTTATACAGAATGAGCCCAAACTAATAAATTCGTGACATACGGTGGTTGAAGACCTGAACGAAGAAGTTAGCCTTGATGTAGTATCATTGGAGCAAGCTGAAGAACGAAACTTTCGCTTTTTGCCTCATTTAAAAATAAATATAGTAACCTGTTGTTTCATCATATACTTTTGAAATATAAATGAAGGATATTGAAAAATTCAATTGTTGTTAAAATATCAGCAAAAGAATGCAACTCAACTTGATAAGAAGTTCTCCATAATGAAATTGATAGTTTTTTTTTTCATGACAGTAAACAAGGTTTAATTCTAGTTGTCATAGTTGTAAATGACTTTTCTATGCACAAGCTATCAATCACTAAGGTGAATTATGCGAAAAAATTATCTTTTACTTGTTGTTTATGAAAACTGTAACAAAGAGTTTGAATATTGCACGACGTTTTCGATGGATGATAAAAAAATGCTCATTTTGAGCGAAAAAAAGAGACGCTCGAGTAAAAAAAACAATCGTTTTTCAAGCTACAAAAGACTCCAATTAGGCAACTAATGATTTCATTCAAGTATTGATCGTCTATCAGAAAAAAATAAGAATACTTATAGGAAATATAGTTTGTGAAAATGGAATTATTCTTTTAAGTTGGTGTTGATAGTCTCTATTTTCTGTTGGATCTATAACAAGCATTTGCAAAATTTTCTGCATTCAATTATCTTTTCAAAAACTTGTAGATTTTCTGTCTATAAAATTTTACCATCGTAGAGTTCTAGAGAAGAAAAATGAATTACGTGAGACGAATGACGATATTTTAAAAACCGTTTTTGTTGTTTCACTTCTTATGCACATCAATTTGTTTTAAATGGGTTAGAAGAAAAATGTTAGTTAAGCCAAATTGTTTGAACGCAAAAAAAAAGTAAGTTGTTGTAGATATATATGATTAGAACTGTAGAATAAAAGTGAAAATAATAGCTATGGTTGGCTAGAAAACGAGAAAGGAGAATAAGAGAGAATTGAGATTTTAGCAAGATATACGCCAGCTATAGAAGAAATTATTATCTTACGTCTTTTTTGCCATATGCTATCGTCATGTGTCAGCAGAATCTCGATATATATATATATATCTCATCACAATGTAAAAGCAGAAAAGAAAGGAAAATCATTTTTCATCTGGATGATTGTTTTACACTTGAAGTAAGCATGTTTTTTAGTGAATGAAAAGCTGTACACAACTGACGACATCAACACCAAATGAACTATTATTGATTCCAGGTGATGAATATGGGGAAGACGATTTATAATAAAACGTATATACTTTTCATGTGAGTGAATTATTTTATATTATTTGTTTGCTTTTCTCTTTCTTGACGACACATATCGGATTTTTAACATGGCAATGAAATTGTTTTCCTTTATTATTTTATCATGGCATATGTTCTTTATTTCATCTTTTTAAAATTGAAGTGGAGTTGCATGAAATTGTCGGTTTTTTCATTGTAATTAGTTGTTACTTTTTATGTGTATTTTGTTCATATCTTAAAGGGAAAATACAATACTAACGGAAGAAAATAGTCGTGTTAATGCATAACTAAGGTTACACGTAAGCCACAAAAATAAGACGAGCCTTAGACAAGACAAACATCTTGTCTCATCTATGCCAAGATTTGATGTACATGAATCTTGCCAGACAATTAAGATCTGTTGTTGTAGACAAAAATCTTATGCTGAAATATCTGTAAAAAAAGAACCTTGACAGACGGTCTACAAAGGCCACAATCTGGAAAGAATAATGGCAAGAATATTGATTAGTAATACAAAATTTCACAGAAATCAGAAGTGTAATTTTTATTCGTAAGAGCAATATTCGATTTTAAGCAGATTATATCTTCAAATAAGTAAATTTACATCATTGTTGTTATTCTGACTGAAACACTAGCATTACAGTATAATAATCGAATATGGGAATCTCCAGTACACCTTTGGATCAAATGTTATGATACATCATCTCATTCTCTAAAACTTGTGACTTCTATCATTAGACTGTATATTCAGCATGAATAACTTTTTACAAACAATCGAACAATTATTTTTCAAATTAAATTATCATTAAAATTTCTTTGTTTTTCTTCAAAGAAATCGTTCGAAATTAAATAAGCATTAAAAGTGTCTAGCTTAACAAATCTTGAAAAAGAAAATTTTCATCAATCATAGATTCGATATTAATGCGTCTCATTTAGTCAGTTTTCTAGATATATACAAATTTTCGATTCATTTGTTCAAATTTTCTTTTCTCCAACTTCGTCCATCGTAGAGGAAAAGAATAAAGATATGATATTTAGAGAAATTACGACGAACAAAAAGACTAGCGTATAATTCATGTAGCTATGCACTAAGATGGCCAAACTATTAGTGAAACATAGTACATAAATTACAACTGAATTATTGAGTGTGATTAGGTATTGTGATTTGTTCGACTGATCATTTCCTCTATTGGCGCTGATTCAATTATACATGATAACATCGGAATGTTGATTATATCACTGCTGCTAATGCTCTTGACAAGTCAGACGCAAGGATTTCAAGATTGAAGAAGATTATGTGTCAATGGTTCTCAAGAATTTAATAAGAGATAAAGAAATCTTGCTCTATTTCTTCAGCAATGATACATACTGTTCAAGTATTAGCGATGAGTTTTTACTTTCGCGATGCCTGGCAACCAATAATATTGATGAGATTGTTTTTTCATAGTGATACCGATGTTAATGTTCCGTATACTGATATTGACATTGCTGACATTCCTATTAGTATTAATGGTGCTACAATCATAAATAATCTGTAAAAAGCTCTTTGTGTATTTCTCCGGTGTCGTTCTATTCGACGAATGGAGTCGATTGGTTGCAAAACTGGGAACAACGAAAGAAAAAGAGCAGAAAGATTGGGCTCTAAAAAATGGCAAATTTAAATACAAAAATAATACTGAACTATTGTCATACAATGCGCTGTAAGTTATTTATTGCATAATTGAAGTATATATTTTTCTACCTAGGTATGTAAAGATAAATATAAGCAGGCTCTTAACGTCATTATGATTTTGGTATTCTAGAAATTACTGATGAATATTACTTCGTTTACGCTCAAGGGTCGAAATAACGTAAATTACATTACTATGCGCACCAACAAAAATATAAATCCTACTGCTTCTCTAATTGTCTTAATGCTTTTAATTTGTACTTATTGATGCGAGATGGAAAGTCACTAATATATACTTGTTGCAATAGCTTATCATGAAATACTAACTATAATGATATAAGTGATAAGATTGTTGAGTTATATAATGTTATCCATAGTTTCTCTTATGAGAAAAGTTAAGCCATGATAGATCCTTATTGTTTATATGGACACGATTTAGTAAAAGTACTTCTCACAAACTAAATATATATACAACCTCAACAATAACGGCTCTTGAGAAGAAAATTGAAAAAGATTTTTTTTTGTATACATGTGTAAAATATCTCGTATTTACTGAATAAAAAAGAACTATTGTATTCGAGAAACTACAAGCATTATTCATGTAAATCAAATTAATAAGTGATTCAATTTATATTCATCTCTCGTTTATGGATAAATCCCACAAATACCTTAGCTATTGAAGAAATTATCATTGAGGACAAGATGCAGTGTAAATTACAGATGTATATAAAATTACCATCCAGATCCTGTTGTGTTTTAAAAATAAAATTCAAAACATTTATCTGTTGGTGTTCGTAGCGAAGATAAATCTTTGCTTTGTTAACGAGAACAACTTAAGACATTTGTTTTTTACTGTCACTTATTTATAGCAATAAGTAAACAAATTTAAAATAGAGATTTTTCATAATTCAAATCGAGGATATGACGAAGAGAGAAAAGTGAGGGCAGTAGCAGATTCAGAGGGAAATGAAAGCATCAGGTGTTTTCTCCTTTGAAATTTATCTATACTATGCTCTAAGTATTTTGGTACTGCTATGAGATTGACAGAAATAAATAGTGTGCTTTTCTCACTATTTTAAAGTTTAAAGTGCTTGTATTCTTAAATGAACGATTTCAGAGTAGAACAACCATTTAATTATATATGATCTACGTAGTGTTATTACTTGTACCAAATATTTTTTCTCTTGTTGGATATGACTTTTATTCCTGTCACACACTTAATGAGCGTTTGTAGAGTTTGATATTAAAATAATCAACGATCATGTTAACGGCTTATTCGTGCTCGTTTTGTCGATAATTAATTATGGGATTAAGTAAAAAGATCTGTGTAACTCATGCTTCGAACCATGTTCGATGCAGCGTTACTGTCTTCCTGAGTATCAAAATTCCTTTTCAAATTTATGCAACATTACCGATCACAACAGCCGCAGACGTGCGCAAGTTTTTCGATATTAAACCTAATAAAAGCACATCTTGACAGCTTCATGAATGAAAATTGCCTGAATCGACTACCCCCCCCCCCCTCCCGCAATAGAAGACCTCCTCGGGAAAAAGTTCGCCGGATGTAATCGAAGACCCCCTTTAATTAATTAATTGTTTGATAATTAGGGACTTTAATTATGGTAGTTAAATGAAAATATGCCTAGTTTTCAGGATTTTGAGTCGGAAATCTTTAAAAAATGAGTTGAAAGTTGTATCTGAGCTCTTAAAATCCTAAAAATCTCGATGAAGATCATAAAAATCGCCTCAGTTTTCTGGAAAACCTTTTTAATTAAAAATTGCGAAAAACTATGGGACATAATACAAGACCCCCCTGAAAAATTTTTATGCTTGGGGATAATAGAAGACCCAGAGTTTTTTATTGCGGGGGGGGGGGGGCGCGCAGATATAGGTGCGTTTCATGGTTCACATTGGTATTAAACAAATCATCAATAACTTACCAAAAACGAAAAACTAAATTACTAGAATTTCTTATAGGATTTGCTTCTTTAGGTCATAGAATAAATTTAAACGATTGATAACAGAAAATGTAAGAAAAGTCATCACAAAAGCCGCCAATAAATTGTTTCCATCTACCATCCATTTCAAAATCTCCTGAGTTCTCTGGTGCAGGAGGACGCTTGTAAAATGCGAGACCATGCTAAACTTTCCTTTTTCATTTTACGATCTTTACTTTAAGAAATAATACGATTTTGCCTGGCAAAAACTGAACATTTTTCTCAAAAGTAGAAGGATGTATATCTCGTGAACGCAACATCTCTTCATTGCTTTATTGCATAGGTTCATGAGCAATGAAGCCATTTTATTCACATCTCACATAATTATTTTTTTTTAAATGTTTTAACATTAAGATCTTATAAGTCAAACTTAGTCTGATCTAAGTAGATCCTTTTAGTGAACACTACTTTGTATAGCAGAGCCGTTTTTATAATTATCTGATTACCGACGCTAATTTCAGCAAGAATGCTAGAGGAGATTTAAATGAACATATCACACAGCTTTGATCTCAATCAAAGAATAATTCGACATAATAATTGTTTGCAAGAAGACATTCATTTTGACTAATTTTATTGGGTTTGACAACGGTTTTGGTATATCAACATATAATTTGTATCGTTTATTTGATTTTCTTTTTATATTTCGTTCACAAAAGACTCTTAGTAAATTATACAAAACATTCTTCGATGAAATACAAAAAGTTTATGATTATTTATATATTTTTGATTGCATTAAAAGCTTCACAATTATTTGATGATCACAGTTTAAATTAAACATTAACAAAAAAAAATCAAAATTAAATTAAAAGAACTATTTCTTGATTGTACCTCGATAAAATCATAGCCGGATCTCTCGTAAAATGAAACAAAAATAAATATAAAGGTGTGAGTGTTAATAAATTAAAATAGAATTTATAACATCCATTTTACTCATCACTATCGAACATGAGTAATACGGAAAATTTTTCTTGAAAGATATGCCATGTTTTAGATTTATGCGGATTATCTAATTCGTCACGTTGTAATAAAAGTCTATAAGAAGAAAACAAAAAAATTTATGAAAGAAATGTCTTGTTCTACATACGAATTGTTTTCAATAAATGATGTATTAAACCAAAAATAAAATGCACAATTATCATAATTTTTTGGTACGTTCTAATAAAAAAAAGAATATTTAGTTATAGTAATTGTGCTAACTAGTGATTACTTTGTTAGTAGAAAAGAACATTATTTTAACATCGCCTTTCAATGGTGCTAAATGAATGTCCGAAATAGTTATTGTATCATCTTCTTTATTATGTTCGTTCTAAAGATAAAACAAAATGAATATCATAATACAAAAAATGAATATTAAAAACAAATCTTTCACCTTGCAGACACTAATATTAACCCGATTATCTGAAGATAATTGGAATCTTCCTAATAATTCATCATAATTTCCTACTGTAAAGAATAAATCGCTACCATCACCATTGCCAACACCTAAACATAGATTTTTGAAAAGAATTTGTCGCTTCCTTAAAATTAAATTTAATTACTAGCTATTGCTCTGATAACAATTGCTTTTAATTTTAAGACTTTTGGTGGTGGCAACTCATGATTATAAATATGAAGAATTTTGTCATAATAACCAACATAACGTGTTTGTGACGGTGTTTCAACACCTTGATATTGTTTACCGTGACGTAGATCTGTTCGGCCTTCGGCAAATAAGGTCAATGCTTCCTACGATGAAAAGTATTTTTTTTTAAATTTCTTTCCGCTACAGTTATTTCAGTCAAATTATCAGTTAGATATGATTTATCGTTAGTTTTATCTTTATACTACCTGTAAAAATAGTACAGCATTGTTTCTATGTCAAACAAAGTATTTTATTGTTAGACGTATTAGTTAAGCACTGTGCTGCATTTGGAGAAGAAAACGATCGCTGCTCAAAATGTTGATGCCAAATATAGACGGAGCTATCCCGTGCTCTTAATCAAGTTTACGCGCTTCGAACGGCTTCTCCTTTTCTAGCTCAATAACACGTTTCGAAAGTACGAAATCGTTTCCTCCGTGTTATTTTAGCACAAATACAATCATAAGATAGCACAACGCTGCATAGGCTTAAGCTAGAATGCAAGACAACTCCGTCTATTTCTGGTCAATGCTATTATCAAAATGATCACTTTTTTATTTTTTTCAAGTTTGGTAAACAAAAAATAATAAATACGATTTTACTCATTTTAGACAGTTTATGACTTTACTTAAAATCAGTTCAGAAAAATTATTTTTTAATTTGACGAATTGAGAGGTTTTTAATAATTGAAACACAGTTTATCTTATGTGGACACATATTTGAGTGTATCCCATGAGAATGAGTTCAAAAATATTTTATCTGTTTGAAATCGCAGTGAATACCTCGAATATCAATATCTTATTTGATCCCGTTTCAGTTTCAAAAAGCGAGAATGTCTAATACTTGTTCTTGCACACTAGACAAAAGCGGAAAATAACATAATACGTCTACTAGTAAGAAAGAATGTGAAAACGAAAAAGTTAGACACTCTCGATTTTCCAGACCGAAACGCAGGCAGCTAAGATATTGACATTCGAGATACTGATCGAGTTTCCTAACAGATAGAATGCTTTTGAATTTATTCTCAGGGCTGCCCTCAAGTATACTCCTTCGTCAAATTTAAACTTTTTATATATTTCTTTTCCAAAGATATTGAGTATGTAGAGATAAGAATGCTCCGTTGATTCATAATCACGAAAAATTTGGCTACTTCTATCAATCTTACTTCAGCTGTTTGACAAACACCAGTTTTTAATAGAGCAACAGATATCATTGTTCCTGTTCGTCCTTTACCACCTTTACAATGAACAGCAATAACATTTTTTTCATTTTCTTCAAACCATGCAGTAACTGAATCAGCCATCTTTATCATATCACTTTATCAAATAAATGAATTCAAGTTTTTTTTTTTCAAAAATTTTTTTCTTTACCCTAATCTGGGTACATTATGATCATCAATTAGAATACGCTCAACTCGATTATGAAAATGAGCCGTATTGTAATAACGTTCGCCTAGAAATTGTTCTTATGATTATTGCATTTACTTATAAGAAACTCTTACTGCATAGATTGTATACACGGTAGTGATCGCCATAAGTTAAATCGAGATAATGACTGACATCCTTAAAAAAATGTGCATACTTTTTTAATCAAATTTTCATGTACTAAAAAACGTAAGAGCCCAATCACCCGGTGTTCATGAGCAAAAAAAATAAATGGAGCCAAATTAAAAAAAATCATATTTCCCATGCTTGTTAAAAAGTCCATCACCTCCTACATCAATCTCCTTTTTTTTTCACTTACAACAATATCATTTCGAAAAAAAGCATCACGGCCTTTACTTGGAAATGACATAGCAATAATTCTATCTAAATAAAATATTTTTATGTTTTTTATTTTTAATGTAAATATTAGCTCCGTCCTAAAGGCATTAGTGAAGAACTATGCAAACCAACTTACCGCTTATACAGCATAAATCAAGATCAAATCCATTTCCAATAGTTCGTTTTTTATTTTGTCCGACTAAATGACGAGAACCTGTTTTGAAATGATCTCGATGACGAATAATACGTATCGTTCGAACTAAGTTGATTACTCGAAATATACGCGGTAAAACAACAACTCTATGAGAATAAAAAAAAAAGAAATAGTCGAACATAGTATATACTAGTATTTATAGCAAATTATAGAAAACTTATCTTTTATTTTCTCCAAAAATAACTTCAAAGAACATTGATTTTTGTGGATGTTTTAGGTTTTGATTTAAAAAAGAATCTATCATGAATCTATTATGTATTACTTGCTTCATACTGAAAGTATCGATCTATTAACTTTCTGAAGTTATTGGATACATGCAAAATATTTAGAAGAACAAAAACCTGTCTTAATCCTATTAGCTTCTTGAGATTTATACATACTTTCCGATCTGTCCTTGTTGATGGCTGACAGCCGGAGACATAAGTACAATATTGACAACAAGACCAGCAGTCATTACAAATAAATCGAGTAGTTCAAGTTTCTTTTGAAAAAATTCTCGTCTATTTAGAAGAAGAGAAATAATCATATAGAAAAAAAATTATATTTTGTTTACCCTTGACCAACAATACGAAGAAGAATATCCAACATAAAAATACAAGAAAGGCTCAAACTAATTATATCCAATATGTAAGAATCCTCTAAAGAAACAAAAAGCTAATTATTCATGATTATTTTTCAAACTCACTATCTTTAAATCCAAGTATTGTCGAAGTAATAATAATAACCAAATCAGAAATAAATAAAATTGCAATAGCCAATCGAAAACCAATACTTTCCAGTATACGACGAAGTTTGTATTGAAATATACTATTTAGATAATAATTCCATGAATAAAAACTAAAAATCAAATTGTGTGTACTCACTCAAATGGTGTTTGTTCTACTGATTTGGAATCATCAACAGATAGAACACTAGATAAAAGACAAAAGGCATTTTGACATTAAAGATATCGAATACACTTACGGTTCAACAAATGAGATCTTTATTTGACTCTCTGAACCGTCAGTAATCGGGGATGGTTGTCTAGCAACATATAAGGGATTTTCCATCTGAAATAATTATTTATTATTACATCGTAAGAAATCGATAGCTTATAAATATACACCTATATATATATATACATATATTGTTTTTAAAAAATATTGACTGTTTGATCGAAGAGACATTTGAAATAAGAGTAAAAAAAGACATATCTATCATTTTCATCATACAAAAAACAGACAAAATCTTTAGAAAAATACGTCTAAGTATCATGTGCATTCGTTGTCAATAAATAGAGATTGTTCTCTCCACATATTATGGAATAAATATGCTCGAATAAACATAAAAGACGAGAAAAACAAAGGCATACGCACAAAAACGAAAAATAAGAAGACTATTTATCCATCAATATCGAATAGACTTGAAAAATATTCAAATGTTAAATATGCAACTGTTGATGCTGGTAAAACTTTAATAAGATTTGGTAATGAACCAAAATAGAAACCACGCCATCCATCAATTCTATTAAAAATTATTAGTAAAATAATAAAAAAATTAACTTATTTTATACCTCCATATTTTCCCCATCATTTCAAACATATTTTCTGGTACAATTTGATACTGCTGCCTTGTTCTTATAAGATACAATGGATATGAAACATACATTGCAGCTACAGCACTTACATTTGATATTACTGTTAAAGCCCATATACCTACAAAAGTTAAAGTATAAGCTTTTTTTTTTTTGTATCATAAAAAATTCTTATATCTACTAGGCTCTTCTAATGATGTGACTTTTTCTCGATAGACTCGTCGAAGATATTCATACAGCGCAAAATCAATTCCAGCAGCAGGAAATACTATATATAATTAAAAAATTCTTTTTCATATAAACAAATTCAAATTTTCTTTTTGTTTACCTCCAAGAGAATTCGCTACATATCCGCGATAGAATACTTTCCAACCTTCACTTTGATGAAGTTTTCGAATAAGATCCATTATGGAACTATATTGACCAGTTGTTCTCATTGCAGCTATTGATAAAACAATCGATAAAGATGTTTTCATTAGTAAGAACTTTGTTTTCTTTACCTTGAGTTTTGAGCACTTCTAATGGATATATACATGTTTGAGCAATGAAACCAGACAGACAACCAAGACCAAATAATTCTTTATTTGTTACTGGCGAAACAATCTATAAGAAGATGTTCAAGAAATTCATATACAACAGTAAACCATCTTACAATTTCATCAAAATCACCACGAAGTTCCCGAAATGTTTCAAAAATACCTTGTCGAAGAGCCATTTCTGGTGTCATTTTAAATACTGCAATACCATTACCTCGCCAGAATGATCGAATACCTCTAATACCACCTCCACCTTCTCCATATAAAGTACTAAAACATAAAAATATTAAAAATTATGTTGAATTCAAAACAGCGGTATAAGCCGATCCATTAATCAACAGCGACGGCTGAAAACTTCCAAATTTTTTTCATGGAAGCTATTCTAGTTGAGTTCTGCATTATTTTCAAAGTTTCAGATCAAAACACGATAGCTTAGTGAAATTTCAACTGGAATCCAGATCTTTTCAGAACGATTCTTAAAACATGATGGAGTATCTGTAGACAAAAAGAAACATTGAAATCGGAGGAGGTTCCTTCGTCAGTCGATCAGCTTATACTTCTAATTCGAAATCAACATAATCTTACGTTGCTGTATTTAATAATTTTTTCTTTCCCATAGCTTGCATATAAATTTTTAATCGATCTAATGGTGCTGTAACTGTTCGACTAACCATTCCAGAAAGTGCGCCAGCAATAAAATGTCGTAAATAAAATCCATTTTCACGTTCTTTTTCAGTATATGAGTTAGGCATTTGTTGTTCATTAATTGTATCTAATTGAACCCCACGACGCCAAGAACGAAGTGATGCTTCTAGTTCAGTTGATGGTGCAAAACGAAAATATGTTTGCCATTCAGAAAATGTTATATGAAAATCTTTATCTCTATCAAGTACTTCAATAATTTTCATTAAATCTTTTTTTCTCAAAACAATTTTCAAACGTGAAAATGCTTTAGCTAACTCAATAGGATCGACTAAAGATAAAAAATAAATTATTAATATATATATATATATATGAATATAGAAGATTTTTCAACTTACCAATACCATCTTTATTCAGATCGATTTCTTCAAAACTAAAAGAAATAATTATGATTATGTGAAAATGACCCTAGTGAATGTACTGAGTTCAAGGTACTACTCGTGGACTAGATACGTTGCCAGTAGGGGTACTTTTTCAAGTACTCTACTGAGCTTTGTCTCACGAGAGTATTTGGTTTCAACTGATCAATCATTTTTGAATTCAGACTCTCTAATAAGATAGATCCTAGTGAGATATGAAAAACTTAAAAAGAGTGAGTGCCATTGGATCTCATTTCCAGAGGTATATTTATTTTATATGAGTTTCAGGCTATGACAGGGTATGTACCAACAAATTGAATGACAGTATTTCGATCACAACTTTCGCTTACAGGTCAATCTATGTGTTCGTAAAACGTTTCCTTCGCGAAACATGAAATTTCCAAAAAATACTCATATCCTGCGAAAATCTCAGACTTTTTTTGTAAATAACTCACGAAGAAAGCATTCTAGTCAGAAGTAGAGTGACCTGTAAGCGAAAGTTAACGTCGAAATATCGTCATTTAATATTTCTGATACATATTTTGTCATAGTCTGAAATTCAGGTAAAATGGCTAAAACTCTAGAGATCAGATCTAAGGATATTCCTTCTTTTGAGGCTTTTGATATTTCTATAGGATCAACTTTACGCATAGAGTTCGAATTCAAAAGTGATTTATCATTTGAAATAGATTTCTCGTCAAAACATGGATACTTGCAAAGTTTCTATCGAGTTTCTATAGTATGCTATGAAACATTTTTCAAAAAAATATTAGGAAACTAAAAATTTAGAAGCATGTTATAGCCAAATGTTAAAAATCCATAAAGTACTCAAAAGCTCCTGTGAGAGCAACACGAATCTTGAACTCACTGCATTATATCAAAAGAAGAGATAGTCTACCTTAATTTTAATTGTTTTTGTCGTTCAAGCATTATTTGAAGAAACTTATGTCCATCAATTCGATCATCTTTTGGTTTGAGTGACCTAACTGAAGTATATAAATAATGAATATAGAATAAAAAGAGAAATAAATTGTTGTTCCTTGTTTTTCTATACTTTTTTTTTAATAATTAGCTTCACTCACTGAATTTTGTGACTTGATTCTTTCTTTCCGGTTTAGATCGATTATCGTCATCGATACGTTGTAAAGCAGCTTCTAACTCTACAATGCGTATTCGACCACTTCCATCTTTATCCAATGCTTGTACAATTTTTTCCAATTCTTCAATATTTTCATCATTTTGATTAGCTTTTTTCTTTCGAACAAAACCGAACATATGAATAATGAACTTCTATTATTATTATTCTAAAATTTATTTTAAAGAAAAGAAGAAAGACAAAAAAAATTTGATCAAAAGAATGAATTTTTATTTTTGATTTTAATGTACAATTTTCAAAATAGAGATTAACAATTCAATTAATAAATATCAGACATATAAATTAGAGAATTTTTTTGAGACGGAACAAAGACACAAACACATTATAATTATTGAATTTATTTTCATGATTTCAATGAAATAAATTCACTGTTATATAAGAATAAAAATAAAAACATTAGCAACGACAATAAATAAATATTAGAATATTTATCATGACTAGATTTGCAAATTATAGAATAAAATTAATTCAAAACGAAAGAAAGAAAAAAAAATATCATTTTGTAAACGGTGGAACAATAGCAATAGGTAATTTCGTTGTATTATTCAATGAGTTATTCATCATCATTGGACGTGTTGTATATAATTTAGATGAATATGGAAATGGTGGGTTTGCATAATATGATATTGGTAATGTTGATGTTGTCTAACCAAAAAAAATAAATAATATTTATAATCTATTTTGAATAGTTTGAAATAATTTGCAAGAAGAGAAGCAGTGACATGTCAGAAAATATTTTAAAAATAGATTCAATTAATAAAACAACACGATTCCTTGTAAAACATGTAACAAACAAAAAGGAGATAACTAAATATTGTATGAATTTGGCAGTGTCTTAGTCAGTGTGGAGTCGAAGGGGCGGTGTCACTCCGGAAGAGAAAATTTAGATAGGACACTGGAATTCAGAAATACTTGAAGAGTATAAAAATGGGTAACAATTGTGTGCTTAAGAAAAATTCAAATTGTTGACCATTCTTACTGCCCAAACCTTGCAAATCTATCTAGTTTTATTGTACGAAGAGATGAAGCCAAGTGTTTTTCTTCATTAGGACCTGTCAAAAACGGGTTTTAACAGTATTCATTTCGTTTTAAATGTTTTTCTGTTATTTGTGGAAAAATAAACATTTCGGTATAAACGACGAAATCCTGCAAAAAATGTAACCATTTTGACCATCACATTGTTAGACAAAAGTCAAATAAGCGTCATATTTGGAATCAGCTTAGAAAACTACATCGAACCATAGATATTTCATTAAAAACTTTTTCCCGTCAGAAATTCACCCTCGAATCGACCATAGAGAAAATTTTTCCAAAATTTGACCTGATAAAGAGTAGAGATGAGTTTCTGTTGGAAAGTGTTTTGATGACATGTATGCGGTTTGATGCAGTTTTTTAATTTGTTTCCGAATATAACATCGATTTTGCTCTTTTCTGAAAATGTGATGATCAGAATGACTGAATTTTCGCAAGCTTTCACCCTCTAGACAGAAAATTTCCATTTTCTCAATAATAACACGAAAACCTTAAAAGTTAAATAGATGCTGTTAAAACCCGTCCCCGAAAGATTCTGATGAAGTAAAAATATTTGGCTTCATTTCTTCGTACAGAAAACTAGATAGCTTTGTAAAATTGGATATCAGCGGAGTGATTCTCTACACTGCCATACTCAACTTTAGATGACGAATAAGACAAGAATATAGTACTAAATATTTTAGCAATAAAAATGGTCAAAAATTGCAATTTTTTCTCTTCAAACGCCATTGCAAAGATCAAAATCTATACAATCATGATCACCGCATCAAATTCTATCCAACGATGTGTTAATAAAACTAAAGTTATTTACACTAGAATTGTGTTATTTAGGCATCTTATTTTTATGTACAAAAAAGATATCGTTATTGTTAACAATTTCTTATTCAGAATGTTAATAAATGGTTTAATTATCGGACATCTATTTCTAATAAACCGATATAGCTTAAAACGATTATTAAATTTGACTGTAACTTCCATAAGTCAGCACTGTCTTTCTTGTATGCGCTATTTTGTACAAAACACTTGTAGCTGCCCATTAGAGCAAATATTTGAATAAATAATATATAGAGCTTTATTTGATGACTGTTGAAATAACTATTCAATATAAAGTAGCAACAAAAAGTTTAGAAACAAAGTATTTCGAACTTTTTTTTTCTCAAACTGCAGCAAATTCCCATCAACAGGTTTGGATGAGATGTCTCTGGAGAATTAAGATCTCCAAAATCAGTTTTATGGATTCTAACAAAAACATTCTGTCATAAAGACTTGTTTATAAAACGTTTTTGATAAAATCTAAAGAACTGGTTTTGAAAATCTCCGCTTTTCATTCAAAACTATTAATAAGAATTTGACAATTACCTTGTCTTATAAGAAATTGTTTCAACTACTCAAATCTTTTCTCCGTTTTATTCTAGCTTGGAGAGAAAGTAAAAAGCACTTCGTTTCTAAACATTTTACTGCTACCTTACCAACAGATTAGCTTATTAGAATCAGCTAAATAGAATATTCGACGTAATTTTTCTAAAAGCTTGAATTATAGAACTGTTAGAATAAATTAATTAAATCATTTATTTAGCGAAGAAATTCTCTAGTATTTAAAACAATCGATCAATGCTTCTTCAAAGGCTTACAGTTATGAAAGATCTTGGACTGACATATGACTTTGACTTTGGTTTCATATGATATTCTATCTCATAAACGAAAATAAATAAAAGAATTCTTTAAATATTCTTTTAAACTATTCATAGGTTAGCATTAAAAGCAAGATTAAAGATTAAGCTTTTGCTATTATTATTTTCTTATACTATAATTCTTTTGTTGGACTAATTGGTCACTTTCTAAAATATACATTTTCATTTTTAATAATTAATCAATTTAAAACAAAACATTCTTATTATATTTACATGAGGTCGAGTTGAAATATTTTTGATATGATGATACGCTTGATTTTTAACACTATTTTGAATAGGCGTTAATGATTCATGATCATATTGTGACCAGTCAGCTTTACATGGTTCAGTCAAACGGCCATTCCAATTTGATAATTCATGCTAAATAGAAAATATTCGATTAATAAGAAAATGGTACAAAACAAAAAAGAAAAATTTTACTGTTCGATAATATTCAATAAGTTCATCAAGTGATTTATGAACTTTTGCTTCACCAATAACATTATATTTCAAATTTTTTAATTGATTAATCATATAATGACGACATCGATCTTCAGCTCTAGAAAATTCATCAAATTTAAAAAATATTCTCAAAAAATTTTTGATTTATTACCGAAATGATAATGAAAAACCAAAACGACTTTCACTAAGACGTACTAAAAAACAACCAATTGATTGTTTTGCTAATAACTCTTCTGCTCGACTAGAAAATACAAAAAAAAAATTTTCACAAACAAAAAAAAAAACAACTGTTTTTTCTTTATTATCTTACTGTCGAGTAATATTTCCATGAAACCAACTTGGAAATGTTCCTTTCTGACACACATATGGATATTGTGTATCACGAAACCATCTAAAATATATAAAATATCTTTAAGAACAAAAAAAAAAAGAAAATAAACATTTCAAATAACCTTAAACAAGATTCTCGTTCACCAGGTGAACCATATTTAAGTGTTAAATAAGAAAGTAAAGAGTCATAATCAACCATTAATTGATTTGATGTTAATGTATTTGTTGAATTTGTTGTTGTTGATGATGAAACTTTTGTTGTTGGTAAAGAATATTTACCAGGTGTTCCCGTATTACTAACATGTGACGATGAATTCAATGAACTTTCACGTGCTGGTGGACGAGGTCGAAGACCATCTTCTGGATTAATAGCAGGTACTGTTTTACCTATAAACAACATAATCGGCATGGATTATCTGGTGTTACTTCCGAAAGAACGATTCAGGAGCGAATTTCGCTTGTTCAATAGGAATATCAAACCTGGAAGTTTATCATTAAGTTGAGTAAGTGTTCGAACAAGCTGGCTATTAAGATTTTCAATATGAGTACAAAATTGATTAACTTCATTTTTGGATGTAATAAAAATTGTTTTCAGTTTTTTAAATTGTTTTCTGGCTATATGACCACGAAATCCTAGAAAAATGAAGTTTTTTTTTTTTTTTTGTTATTGATTAGAAAATTTACTTCGTTGAATCAATAATGCTGCTTGTCGATATTTGTTCATTAATTTTTCCAAATGTTCAGGATGATAATATTTTAAAAAAACTTTTGTTTTTCTACAGAAAAATGTTTATGATAATATATGTTTTCATATAAGACTATATTTTTGTTTCCTTACCCCAATTGCCAATTAGTTAAATTTGTTTCTTCAAGAATATGACGACATTTTATTGATGATAAATCAGATGAATGGTTTTTTGATAAAAGACCATATCTAGATAAATGATAGAGTCGATAAAATAAACGAAATAAACGAAATATATGTTTTACTTTTGTACGAATTCATCAAAAGATAATCGTACAGAATATCCTTCTTTACGAATTCGAGTTGTTTCTAACATACCACAATAACGAAGCTATAAATGATAAAAATATTTTTTTTAAAAAAATCTTTCTTTTTTCGTTAAATATGATTTTACTTGTGCACGAACAAATGCATCATCAAATAAATGAGCTTGTTTTTGTTGATTAGGTTTAAGGCAACGCATAAATACTGGATGTGATGCACACATACGATCCATTAAAATTTGTAAAGAGTTCTAATACAGATTTAAAAAATAGATTTTTATATGATTTTCTTAGATATCTTATTTACTCGATATTGAGCACCAACTGTTAATCGATTTCGAGCATCCTTTTCAGCTGCTGTTCGATGTTGAAGCTAAAAGAATCAAAATAATAACTTGTTTTTTCTTTTGACTATGTTAGAATATTTTTTTAATGAAATACTCAAACGAATAACACACATAAACTTTTGTTTGTTGTAGAATGAAACTTGAAAGCATGAGAGAACATATCCGAACTATAGAACATCGTTTGACTTTATGTTTTGTGTACGAGTAGGATTCAGTGAAACTAAGAAAACTTAAACGGGTTCGAAACTATCTATTAGATAGTCAGAATTATATCCATTTTAGTAGGTTTTTGGATCCCTGAGTTAGCGATTCATGGAAGATTCAATTAAGAGATTTTTATCTGAAAATTCGCTTATAGACAGGTCTCACGGTCACTAGAATATCCTAGAAATTTCAACTCAAACGAATGTTTTCTTCTTAAGCTATCAAGTACCCAAAGAATGTTTAATTATCATAAAAGAAGATTTAAATCCGAGTTACTTAGACTCCCCAAATTTCAAGAAAAATACATTCGTCTGAGTTGAAATTTTTAGGATATTCTAGTGATGTTCCACTCATATGTAAAATATGGCATTGAACGGTGTCTGATAGTAGAATCAATTTCGTAATCTTTAGAAATAAATGTAAATTTCGACACTAGAATTTTCTAGAACTGAGCTTTTATAATTTCATTCTTCATAAGACTTCACGATATAATTCTATCATATGAATCCGAAAAGAATATTTTAATTTCGCTTTTTTTTTCTTAAATATAAATCAATATTTTTTATTACTCCTTTATTTGAATTGGTAGTTCCATCAGATGGATTTCCATGAAAAAGTAAACGTATAAGATCATCTCGACTATGTTTAAACATATCAACAACACTATCAGATAGTGTATCACGATTTTTTTCCAAAAAACCCAATGCACAATAAGAAACTTTGCCGGCATAATGATGAATTGTAAAAGAATATTTATTATTACGATTTATTGAATAACATTCATGTTTATTTGAACCAAAATGATAATTTAATTTTTCTACAAATGTTTGATCAGTTGCCTATTTAATCAAAACAAAAAATAAATAAAGAAACTCAATGATTTATAATAAAAACAAGAAAAAACATCTTTTTCATTATTACTTTTGGAAGTCGACTTTCATCATCTAATAATGAAAGAATTCCCACTGGTTTAGCCATAAAAAGTTCCTGAAGAGAAAAAAATAAAAAACAAACAATAACTTAACTAATACATTCAAGTGCATTTCTTTTTACCAAAAATGATTGATTATCTGTAAATGTTAATGTTTCAGCCATGATACCTTCGCTTTCATACTCCGCCATTTCCATATGAAAAACATGCTAAAATGAAGAGTGGATGATCATCTATCTTCTGTTAACAAAATAGCATAGAGACACAAAAAACGGGATCAATCATTCATTGGCGACGTGATTCTCTGCATTGAAGCAAAATTTTTGAAAACTAAATAGTATATTTTGTAGGCTATTTCTGAAACTATAAAATCTCTATTCATAGGCTGCTTAGATTTTTCACAAAAACATCGACTATTGATTAGCCACATGATCGAGTACGAAAAAAAACTCTTATAATCGAATGAGAAGTTTAAAATCAATTTCAAACGGTACAAACCCTTGTTCAGTGTCTAAAAAACGATTTTAAAGTTCAATCTTACTGAAAATTTTATCATTGATACAGTTAGTGTCTCGTTATAGATTAAAGAAAATTTCATAGTTATTTACTTGATTAAAGAAATATTGTATTTGTTCATTGGCTAAATTGATACACAATTGTTCAAAACTATTTAATTCAAAATGTTCAAAACCTATTATTTAACAAACATAGTTTTAATTTTAATCTATTATCCATTTTTGAAAAAAAGGCGCTCCGGGAGAATGCATATAACTTTTGAAGGAAAAGTGATGGAGACCTGCGGTTTTCACCATTTGAAAGAGGACAGCACGGGACGTAGATATAGATCAAAATATGATTGGTCGGCAATCCACCAATCGCGTGAGTCCTCGCTGGCCATTTTCACCATCAAATATTCGGCTTGTTTTCTGATCAATTTTGAATCCGAAAGTGACCATACGATAGAGAAAATTGTTGTCTTTCGATCTACACAAGGCCGACCTTTCTAGCCTGTTCCGTTAAAGAGTTATAAGGGTTTTCCTGAGACCCCTGATTTCAGCCAATGAACCTTGGACCAACTCCAAAACCATATGGGATGGGATAATTCATCATGCTGAGTCGAATGGTGATATTTGTTTTTGGATTTGAAACCATCCTACACTGTATTTTATGAATTGTCTACATTTCCCAATATCTACTGCCATGTTTCACATGAGTCCACATTTCGGAAATATTGAGATAAAAGCATAAGCTGATTTTGAATCCAAAAACAAATATCACCATTCGACTCAGCATGATGAATTATCCCATCCCATATGGTTTTGGAGTTGGTCCAAGGTTCATTAGCTGAAATCAGGGGTCTCAGGAAAACCCTTATAACTCTTTAACGGAACAGGCTAGAAAGGTCGGCCTTGTGTAGATCGAAAGACAACAATTTTCTCTATCGTATGGTCACTTTCGGATTCAAAATTGATCAGAAAACAAGCCGAATATTTGATGGTGAAAATGGCCAGCGAGGACTCACGCGATTGGTGGATTGCCGACCAATCATATTTTGATCTATATCTACGTCCCGTGATGTCCTCTTTCAAATGGTGAAAACCGCAGGTCTCCATCACTTTTCCTTCAAAAGTTATATGCATTCTCCCGGAACGCCTTTTTTTCAAAAATGGATAATAGTCTTTTTTTTTACCATAAATATCCAATATACCAATTTCAACAATATGATGATGTTGTTGAATGGGATAAGGATTATTTAATGTTTCATTTATTTTTCCAATAATCCAAGAAAATAAACGCGCATATAAATGTTTTGATAAAGCATCACGAGCGTCTACAATGAATAATATTCTTTTTTCATTATTACCAAAGACCAAAAAAGAAATTTCTTTTTCTTAAATACCTTGACTTGATTGTAAACTAAATTTTCTAATAACTCTTTCATTACGAGTCAATGTTGTCATTGTTGTTAAACATTCCATAATTAAATCAGAATTAACACCGAACATATTCTAAATAAATTATAAATATTATTACAAAAAACTGTATATTATTACTATATTAACATACAGCAATAATTGAAAGATTATTTTTAGTTTTTTCTTCATTGAAACTTTGTCGCGTAAAACCTTCATCATCAATAGAAAATTCAAGGTTACCAATGGTTAAAATACCAGATAATATACGAAACATGGAATGTTGCTCCTGAACAAAAATAGAAATGAATACAAAAATTCATAATAATACGAATGCTTCTTTTGAATAGAATAAATTTTTAACGAAGATAAATCTCTCTTATGTATGATCTAAACTAGAAAAATTTTCTATTTCTATGATTTTCATTGAAGATTCATTTAAAGAATTTCACACTGTAAAATAAGACTAATCAAATTGTGTCTTTAGTATGATGAATACAAGTCAAGTCTTTCGATATTCATTTGCAATCTATTACTACGCAATCAACACAATCACACTCGATTGTGATTCTGTGGACCATGCTATACGCTAACAATTATTCTTGTTTTTAGATGCAACATACAATTCGCAATTTGTCATCGTGATCAAATATGTCAATTATGTAGAACACAAATGATTGGTCCCTTCGATTGTGAACTGAATCCAAAGAATGAAAAAAAAGGTCTCATTTGACGTTGATGCTTGAAAATTTTTTAATTCGTTTTCATATAGAATAGTACATATTTGTTTTGAAGAATTATGAGAGAAGAATCTTTCTTTTTTTTCTAATTCATACTTTATCAGTAAAATTAAGCAAACCCATTGCATTGATCACTTCATCTAATGAATTCACAGTATCATTATTTTGAACATCTAATGATGGGTTAGTTAAAAGATATCTTTGAAATAAATAAAAATCAAAAGTAAATATTATATTCTTAAGATTTTATTTTCTTACTTATAATCATATTTCGTTCGAAGGCATAAAATTTGCTTTATTTCAGATGGGAGATAATCAAATAAATAATAAAATATATGAAAATTTCTTTCGCCTGGACTTTGTATTACTACACGTGATTTTTCTAATAAATAATCACTTATTTGAGCACCAATAACTAAAATAAAATTTAATAGAAATTCATTAAAATATTTTTCAGATTACCTTTGCCATTAATAAATTTCAAAGCAAGATATTTTCCAAATCGACTTGAATTATTATTCATCACAGTTTGTGCATTACCAAAACTTTCGAGTAATGGTGTTGCCTGAATAAATCAAAATAATAGTTTTTCAATATAACCAATATATATAATGTGCCGAGAAGAAGTTTAACAACAACCAATTTTTCTATCCAATGCACTCTACAGCAAGATTTCATAGATGAACTATGGTGGCAAAGTTTCAAAAAACAACTAGACACTGTATTTTCAGGTCCGAAAAGCTATTTTTTTATCAAAATACTTAGAATTGACTTAAATTTCTGATAGTGCTGCGGGTAATTTAATAAACTACTTAACATTGAAGTATTTATTGTATAAGTAATTACATAGTAAAAGTTTCACTATTGATTTAGTTTTAATACTCTTTTAGATATAATCCAATTTCTATTTAAAAAACAATTTGAAAAATGAATGATAAATTTAATTGATATGAACAAAGCGTTTTCAAAAGAGCAAAGAGAAGATATCAACAATGATCCATATTCAATTTATGACGATATTATAGCTGAGACTTCTCTCTCTTGTGATTCAACAGAACAAATGATTCATGATTATCTAAAAATGAGAAAACTTACATGATGTTGAACAACTCATCAGTTCAATCATGAATAAAAGCAAGCACGAATTAAAATTTAATTGAATTGGTGAACGTGAATTGCTAACGACTATTGTTTGTCCAAAACAGATTTGAACCAAATACTTTGTTTTGTATATTCTTTAAATCAAATGGACCTATCCTGACACATAATGTAAATAAAGGCAAAACTATAGATCACAACTACTATACTAAACATTGCTTCTAAACTGTCGTCAAGGAAATATGAAAATAAAGAAAATCATCGAGTATAAAAGGTAAAAAAAAAATAATTTTACGACAACGCTCTATCTCATACTCATCGAGATGTTTTTAAGTACTTAACACAAGAAAGTATCAATAATTGTCGTCAAACCTTGCACCATGTGATTTTTGGTTCAATGATTATATCAAGTGTAACTTAGCTGATCAAAGAAATGAAATAACATTGACTTGAGCCGTTTCCAAAATAGTTTAAAAAAAAAACATGTAACAGACTATTACAAATGATGAAACTTTGCATATATAATCATGGCAATTATTTTGAACATTTAATAATATCACAACATTTTGTTAACCTGAAGTAGTTAGTTCGTCTATGAAACCTTAGTGTAAAATGCATTAGATCGAAAACTTTATTGACTATTGGAATTACTATCTTAATTTGACCTAGGTGCTCAATATTATAGAAAAATACATTGTTGTTAAACTATTTTTCGATCAACTTATATAAGTACACGAATACTTACTTGTAAAATTTGTTGTTCTAATTGAGAACTACCACCACATAAATACATTAATTGTTTTAAAAAGAATTTTGTACTTTCTGTTTTTCCTGAACCTGATTCACCACTAAAATTAAATTTAAAAACAAAATACACCCTTCTCGAATTATTTATTGAATTATATTTGTTACCTAATGACACAACATTGTTGCTCGTATATACCATGACAAACATTTCTATAAACAAGATCGACAAGTGCATAAACATGAGGTGGTTTATGAATATCAGTTGAATATCGATAAAAATCACGAATCTAAAATAAATAACTTATATATAAAACGAATAAATATTTATTATGATTAATACTTGTGAAGTATAAAGACTTGTTTCGTGAAATGGATTGACAGCAACAAGAATATCTCCAAGATATGTCTAAATATTCCAAACGAAAACAATAAAATAATTCAAGAAAAATTTCTTCTATTTTTATTTTTAAAATACTTACATAAATTAAATCTTTTTCATAACGTTCTTTTAAATGTTCAAGTAAAATATCTTCTGTTAAAAGACTAAGTTTGGCAAGATCATCATTTTTGTCTACCATTGATATAGTATCTTTAACAGATGAATATAAATGTTGCTTGTGTGTCAACATAATTTTAATAACATCTAGAAGATAAATGAAATTAGAGAAAAGTAGATGGACTAAAGAAGAAGAAGAAGAAAAAAACAGTACTAAGATTATCCAACAATTAGTCTGTCTCGTCGAATACTATCGTTCTCAATAGCTTATATTATTCGTTCACGGTGTCATCAGAACATGTTCAACACCTTTTTTTCGGTAAGATGATATGCGTGCACCATCACGACTGTGTCTTCCTTTTCTCATCCATATGCAAACAAAACTCATCAAAACAAAAGAGAAATCGAAGAAGTTGGAGGAGGGGAAGAGAAAGAAGAGAATAAAATAAAGAAAAACATACACTATGACCATCGATAAAATAGGCAATTTAGAATATTCTTTTCTCGCTCATCAATCGAATAATCAATCTTCTCCTCTATTGAACTCAATCATATAATTATCTCGCTTTTCTACCAATATTCGGATAATGATAAAATAAAAAAACTATTTAAAAAAAAAGTAACTTTGCTGATTATTTCTTTTTGTTGTCGTTGCAAATCACACAAAATGTTAATTTAAGAAAGAAAAAAAAAACCTAAAGTATGTCAGCGGTTTCTTTTCTTCTATTTCACACACATAAATCACCGGAAATCAAAAGATTGATATAGTATAAATATATACATCCACATCCACACACACGCGCATGAATAAAAAAAACAAAAGTCTATTTTTTATCAAATTGGGCAGTAAGTACTTGAGTAACATAATTGATTGTTGTTGGATGTTTTAAAATAGCTAAATGTTCAACACCAGGTATTTCTAAACTATATATATCTTGTTTTTGTTTACTTTCCCAATTTTTAAAACCACGTAAACTTCTTATATTAACTGTACCATCACCATCATCTGGTAAAACAATTGGTTGTAAATCAGGAAATGTACGATTATTATATAAAAGTACACCTGGTGTTGGCATATGACTACCATATAGTTCATGTGATTCAATTTCAGGTGGTTTTAATTCATTAACTAAATCTTTATTATTTATCCAATAAGCATAGCCAGTGGGAAATTGTATATCATTAAAAAGTGCTTCATAATCATTAACTGTATAATTACGTTGTGGCGAAACAACAACAACTTCATCTTTATTCCAAAAATTAATACTTGGCATAACAAATGCAGTTGAAGGTGCCGAACGTTGATAAGGACGAACACGAATAGGAGAAACAACATATACCTTAAAATGAAAGATGAAATAGATTTTGAACATTGAACGAATATGTTTTTTTTTCGAAAGAGTAGAATAATTTTATTCGTTGTTTAATGAGATACGAAATAAAATCTAGATAATTTTCTAGTTCAGATAATTTTATGTAATCAACTTGCATATATTATTTCATTGCTATAGAAGCTATTGTCAAATGAGAAGAATTCCCTTTGTAGGAAAGAGCAAATTGTGATTACATAATAATGTGTTTTATTAACTGATTAGTTTCGATCAACTGCTTCTATTTGTTTCGTACTACAAAGAAACCAATTAACATTTCCTGGCTCTCTATTCATTAAACATTTTTTTTTTTCTTTTTTCTATTCTCATTTAATTCAATCATAGAATTGTTTCTAATCTTACGAGGATATTGTCCGAAGTCTTTCAAAGCCTTTAATCCCATAGTTTTATGCATAAGTATAGCATCTGTCAACCAAAAGAAACCCTAGAGTATATGAGTTTATGTACTAATTTGGTTGAGATATCAAAATTTTTCTCGAGAACTCTGATTTCTCAACAAAAAGAAAAAAAATTCTTTTTTGAAAACTTAACACTTTAGTTACATCAACGAGACTATCTTGTATAAAAAAAAACTTTAGAACTTTTGAATGTAACAATACCAAAATTTGAATTAGTAAAAGCGTGATCACTTATTCAACGATATTATATAAAAATGCAAATCTCAGTGATACTTTATCCAAAAATTCTGAATTTTTTTTAAATAGAAGATAGTCTAGTTGGCGTGAACAATGTTTCAAGTTGAACTGTAAAAGTAAAAGTTCGCTGAAAATTCAGTCAAACCATAAAATAGATTCATATCCTTCGAGACTTTTTCTTTGTGACATAAAGATGCTTGAAAAGTTTTGAATCAGTTCGGATAATATGTTCGCATTTGTTTTTGTATATCTTACATCAATATTATCTCCACTAATCATTAGTCGAAGTGCTTTTATAGCACCACCCCAAGGTGCAGCAATATTTATCATTGAACGAATATATTTAGCTTTAAAATCAGATGTTTGTCGATGAAGCCAATATAAAACAAACGGGCCTAAATAAATCCTCATTTAAAATTCTTATTATTCAAAAAAAAACTAACGAACCTCCCATACTATGCGTTACAAGTACAATTTTTGTTTGATTATTTAATTCATATGTATCTTTGACCAATTGAGTAAAATCATCAAAAAATTCATTTTGTTCATCTAAACCTCGACGAAAATCATATCTAACAGTAAGAAAAAACAATATCACTGATTTCTTTTTAATAGAACGAAAAATCTTACGGAGCTCCACGTAAATTAACACCACGTGTATAACCAAGTGTAACAAGACTTCGCACTATTGGTGCAAAATATGATGAATAAGGAAAACCAGATGCGTCAAAGTATTCAACAGTTGATGTGTTTCCAAAACCTGGTATTTTTATTTCTACACCTTCTAAATTCGATGTTTTTTTTGTTGTTTCATTATATGTTAAACGCATATTATCGACAAAACAATCGATAACTTCTGGAACAATAAGACGAAGATCAAGCCATAATTCAAACCAATCTGAATGACGACTACAAAAGAAATGTGGCGGAGGAAGTGTACGATTTAATCGTGCCCAAATTTGTGAACCACCATCACCCGGAATAAATATAGCTGGATAATGAACATTGGCAGCATCGATTTTATTAAAAATATAGATGAAACAAAAGAGAAATAAATGATAAATCATAGGTCGAAAAAAAAGAAATGACCGCTGTAATAGTAGAAACAAGTCAACAAAAATCTACAAAATAATGTTTTGAATAACAATGCTTCATATTGTAACTTTTTTTGCTCTTGCTCACACAATAGGATGACTTTTTAGCGTTGTAAAAATTGGATAGATAAGATTAAGAAGAATAAGACTTCGAAACATCAGACACGAGACGGTTTTTAGCCAATGAAATTTTAATTCTGTCCTCTATTAATTGAAAAATTTTAAAATCGATATCCTATTTGAGTTTTATTTCTTCTACAGGAATAAAAACTTTTTAAGCACATCTAAATTATTTCGAATCATGTTTCAAGTGCACATCTGCTAGCGACATCTGAAGAACTTATTTCGATATATATTTTTCAATCTATTTAAAACACCTTTTCTTCTTTTCATGTTCAATATTTTGAAATGCATCATAATTATGAAATAATATTTTCGCTTCTTCTTCTAAAAAGAGACAGTCTAACATCAACGAATATTATCAGTCGTTGAAGGGGGTGGGTGTGGGTGTGGGTGTGTGGTTGGTGTGGGGTGTGGGTGATACAAACAAGACAAACCCACACCCCAACCTAACTGATGATTTCACTTTGGTGCACGAACACATACTATATTGATATAACTAACTAATACTTATCGAAATGCATAAATTAAAACTAGACTAAAACTTATTAGTGAAAATATAAACTATATTATCATAGTTAAGAGCTCAAAAATTGGATATAATGATATATGCATATCTCTACTCAGAAGACGCCGGAAACTAGATCATTCTGGGAATTTTTAATAAATGAATAAGATTTGACAAGTGAACAAGCAGTCAAAGTACACGTAATTCAATAGTCGGAGAGGCTCCCTCGCTAACTACACTCGGTATATATCGATTCACAACAATAGCTTCCAATTGACTAGATCTTTTTATCGAACCTCGAAAAAGCACACTTTTTAAATAAGCAAATACAGTCGCTGATGAACTATAGTTCCGATTCAATGCATGACCATTAGAACACGGCAATTTAATTAACACTAGCTTTTATATGGATGTGGGTGCGGCCTTAGATACAGATTTGGGTGTTATTATTTTTTTCATTCCGACTCACACCCACAATCACCTTTTATACCGTATGTCCACTACGTTCATTATCGATTAAAATACCAAGAAAAGATTTTTTTCGATGGGCTTTCCAAGCACTAGAAAGCTACTTACTTTGGAGAGGGGAAAAAACTCGTTTCACTCAAGAAAATATTGAACACACTATTCTTGTGATATTAAGGTTGATCTTATTTGACTATAACCTCAGCAAAACCCAAATTGAATAGTTTCCATAATGGTGTGTTGTAAGTTTAAACGTAAGTGTTCTCACTGAGGTCCTCTATATTTCCTTTAGACAAATATATATTCATAACGCGAGACTATTGCGTTTCATGTCTTTTGTGTGGTCAATATTTTTTGAATTCGGAAAATATGCGATATTAAAGTACGTGGAGAATACTTTCGATTCAAACGATAAGATTTGCCGGAGCTGCGCTTATCAGGACTCCATTAGGCAGCAAGACGACTGGCAGAGCAAAAATTTCAGCTAACATAAACTATTACTGAGCAACAATGAAGTATTGGATAGAAGATATTGATATATTGTTTCCAGACATTTTCCCTATACAAAACGATGTCACATTAAATTTTCTGTCTGATGGAAACATGTAGAAAGGAAAGTAACATTTTTTGTGCAGCAATACAACCAATAAACGATCATCCCTAATTTATATGCACACAAAAAATTTGAAGTTGAAAAATCAGCAGTTCAACTAATTTTCTGCCATGTAGTGAACATAGATAAAATAGCAATGGCATTAGCATCAGACAAAGGAAGGAATAGATAACGACACCGGTTTGAATGAAAATTTTCGGTACTGGTTTGTTATCCCTCCGTCCCCCAATTTTTTTTAGTTTTTTCTAATTTTTATTCTCAAACGAAATAAGATCACTGTATATAAAATAAAACATCATCAATACTAGTTTTCTGGCGGCCAAAATGCGGCTATATCATCCATAATTGCATCGAGCGGGTCGCATCCATTCAGCCTTGTACGCCACATATGTTCACATAGATATGATATGTGATGGACAGGAATCGAAAATTCAAACACATATTATACGTGCAAGGAGAGAGAAGAGAAGAACGAAAGAAAAATACCGATGACCTTGACAGTAAACCAGAAAAACATATACATGAGGAAACAGTTAAAAGGTAGGATAGTTCAGAAAACTAAAAAAAGTTTGGCGAGTAATAAGAAACCAGTACAAAATTTTCGTGTGATAAAACAAAAGAAACGTGACTATTGAGAAAAATACGTAGCAGAGAAAAATTTACAAAAAAAATTGATTTGGTTTGAAATATTATTCAGTAAAATGACTAGATAACAATGCGAAGATTATGTGGAAATCTTTTCTCTGAATATACACATACAACAGGAAACCGAAATGTAACTATATAATAATTCTCTCGATTTATTTTTTTAATCAGTGCAAATGAATATCTGTAATAGAAATCGAGGAGTTCAATGCGCGATTATAATAGTGTCGGTGTGTGGTTCTGTTGCCGCTCTCTTCATCCACACCCTTATGGATTTTTAAAAAACAAATTCAAGAACGACCAATTCTTTTTTTTAAATAAATTTTATGATTGACTGTATCTTTAGTTCAAATGATTTGAAATATGAAAATAATAATCATAATATTTATTAGACAATATTTAAACAATCAACATAATTCATTATTGATATCTCGAATTCCGAATTTTTATAGTTTTACATTAATTCAAATAACAAATTCAATCAATTTTATTACAATGATAGCACCCAGATCGATGATTACGACGACCGTAAACGGTCGTAAACGCTAAAATTACGGCCGCAAGAGGGCCGTATTTCACCTGCTTGGTAGTAACCGTATTATGACCGTCTGTCGCTCTGAATCGTCGTAATAAGTGTCACAAAAAAGATCTCATCGATGAACTGAACGGGACTGCTTTTTATTGCTAACCTCCTTCATCTCACTATTCCAACTCAACAAGAAGTACAAAATCATAATGGATGTCACCAAATGCCTCTAAAGGTCTTTTCTTCTTTTTTTTTTTTTTACAAAAAACGCATATTCATCTTAAGAAATCACCTAAAACAAACGAATATATTATTAAAAATGTTTTTCAATATCTCACTCCATTAAAGGAGCTCATATGGATGCAGAAATCACTTTTATTAACAACGTTTCACAAAAAGGTCGTTAGACGCGTTAAAAGGCGTTTTTTCATAAAAACTCGGGTTTCCCCGTTGAAATTATCTAGAAAGAAAAGCACTTACTTACCAAAAGGTCATAAAATGCCTTTTCAATAAGTTTTCACGATCAGGTGTGCTTTCGTAGGTGTAGGTGTGAATCGTTGTATTGAAGCTTGCTGCGATACACAGATATTTGGAGAATGCCCATAGTGAAGTCTGTGGTTACTGAATACCTTTTTCCAGGATTTCTAAGCCTATTTATTCTAACCTGTGGTCTGACCGAAATGAGCTGAACCGTGTGCTGACAGTTCTATATATATATAGGGTGAGTCCCGTCAGGATGTGAATAGGCCATTCGTAGTATTTGACGTGTTACTTAGTAGCACTAGAAAGAGTTCTAAGTACACAAAACAGGTTTCATTTTAGAATTATTGGTAACCTTAATCTATGAGGCATATGTGACTTCTGAAGTGTTGCCTAGGATTTTATAAGTATTACTTGGAATGCTATTAGCATCACCTGGGATGCTATTAGTATTACTTTGGATGCTAGTAGCATTATCTCAGATGCTGCAAGCATTGTCTAGGATATTATTAGAATGACTGGAGATGCTATTGCAATCAGTCGAAATACTACAGCGAATTTTTAAAATAGACTATTAAAACCTATAGAAGTACATATATATACTCGAAATGAAAATAATGCAATGTTCAGTCTAACACGTTGATCTGATTAATTTTTCAGTGGTGCGACTAACGCGTTATCCTGAATGAGTAATGTAGATGGAGAATCGGTAGCAGTAGCATTGTTTAATATTAATTCTCATCCTGATTGCGGAACGCTGAATGAAAGCAAACGTCCATGCTGAAGTACGACAGAAAACGATGAACTTTCTTTAAACCTATTACAGCTGACGTTGATAATGACTTACGATTGTGTCAGACCGTCGTTTACAGATGCTGTATTTTCACGATTGTTGTTTGCGATGCGCGCAATACACCGGCAAGCATCGTTTATGATCGCTGTAAATAGCCACCGTAAATGGCTGCTGTTTTCCACCGTATTTGACTGCTATACGAGCGTTTACGACTGGGCATTAGCGACTTGGGCAAATATATATTAACCCAGGTCAAACAAGCACGGTCGTAAACGACCGTATACGGAGAAAAACGGACCGTACACGACCGTTTACGACCGTTTACAGACTCCGTAAACCTCGACCTAGAAGTCAATAAATACAATTACATACATGAGTAACAATAAAAGTTTGATTAAAAACGAGAGAACCATTTATTTATCTCCATCGTTATTGAATAATATGGAGAATTGCATTGAAAAACAAAATCACAAGTAATCAACGGTTAAATAATCTTTTTTTAATTCATAAACTTTTCATGTTTACCTAATACATCTTTTCCTATCTATGTATATATGTGTGCATTATCTTTTTGTCTAAATGTACCTATGTCAATTGAAATTGTAATAAAAGATTGACGAAATATCTATCAAGTTGAATTATGAAAACAAAATTAATAATTTTGTCTATTGTTATTTCAAACAAGGATGATCATTAATATACTTGATAATATCCTGCGATGCATTCAATTAATCAATCCGTGAACAGCATCTTTCATTGTATCTTTCTCCTCATCTAGCTACTTACTGTATGAAAATACCTACTACTATGTGGGGAAAAAGCTTGCCAACTAAGAATATAGTTTGTTTCTTCCATTTATGATTCTTCGTTTTTTGTTTTCTTTGGATGACGATGCATTTATTTATTCACACATTTTCGTTCGTCTTCTTCCTTCCTGGCGTAATTCGTACAGATTTAGGTATCGTCACTTTGTAAACACTCTTAAAATGAACAAACAATAATAAGCCATTAAAGCGTCGAACAAAACACACACATTTCTACAGTAACAAATAAAAAAGCCTCAACAAAAGGAAGTCACAACAACATATAAATAGATGCGAGAAGATCGTGCTTGTTGCATTCTTTCAGTCATCATACACTATGGACAAAGGAAATTCGACGACAAGTCCTGCTAGTGGAACGTATTTCTCGTCAACTACAAATGGATCCAAAAACTCAATAACACCATCATGTTCTTCATCTCCTACTAGTGAACCAGTAGCAGCCATCACCACCAGTAGTACTACTGTGTTGCCTTGTCGGGTTCGTCGTATCCTTCAAAATTTCCTTCTCATCTGGCTCGATGCCAATATTGACGAATCAAAACAAGATTTTAAAAATTCATTAACATATCTACGCCATATTGTGGCATCCGTGACGACATTTACTGATGCTCAAGAGTGTGTCAATTTTCTTAGTGAAATTAAAAAAGAAAAAGTATTTATGATTGTCTCTGGTTCATTAGGGCAACATGTCGTACCGAGAATTCATGGGTGGTCACAGTTGGATTCTATTTATGTTTTTTGTGGGAATAAATCACTCCATGAAGAGTGGTCCAAAACAATGTCAAAGGTAAAAGGTGTTCACACTGATATCGATCCAATTTGTAAAGAATTACAAATCGATCGTGAACGATGTGATCGATCGTTGATCTCGATTAGTTTTCATCGCATAGATGCCTTGTTTATGTATACACAATTGTTTAAAGAAGTTCTTTTGGAAATCGATGATGACGATACGAAATCCATCAAAGAACTCGTTGAATATTGTCGTCTTCAGGATGACATTGTTGAAGACGAAATTAAAAAGTTAGAAGGAGAATATCGTCGCCATACACCCATTTGGTGGTATACTGCACCATATTTTATTCATTCGATGCTCAATCGAGGCTTGCGGGTACTTGACGTTGACATTATTCTTAAAATGGTTTTTTTATTCGACACCTACACCAACATATCGAACAATTACATCGCGAACAACACCAATCCGCAGTGGCAATGACACCATTTAAAGTATACCGAGGTCAGGGTTTGTCTATCCAAGACTTTGAAAAAATGAGACAAATGAAAGGAGAACTTATGTCTTTTAATAATTTCCTTTCAACAAGTCGCAAGCGTAATATTTCGTTGAATACCTTTGCACGCCCGGCAGCTCTCTACTCTAATTCTGTTGGTATACTGTTTGTAATGACAATCGATCCGACAGTCAGCGACGCAGCATCATTATCAACACTTTTTGCTGACGTCAATAATAATAGCTACTATCAGAGTCAAGAGGAAGAAATTCTTTTCTCGACGCACGCGATTTTTCGAATTGATGAAGTTAAACAGATCATCGACGCCGACACTGATCGTCTATGGCAAGTTAATCTCACATTCACGAGTAACGACAACAACGATTTAAACACACTCGGGGCACACATACACAAAGAGCTCAGCTGGACAACAGGATGGTCTCAACTAGGAGGTATCCTTATTAAAGTGGGAGAGTTTGCAAAAGCAGAACAACTCTATCAACACCTACTCAAAACAGCATCTTCCGATAAAGATCGAACGGACTACAATTTTCAACTTGGCTGGGTATATAAAAACATGAGCGACTACTCGAAAGCACTTTCATGTTACGAACGAGTACTGAATATCTACGAAAGAACTCTCCCTCTGAATCATCCATCGTTAGCCACTGCCTACAACGACATTGGTTTGGTTTATGATAGCATGAGTGAGTACGCAAAAGCACTTTCATTTTACGAACGAGCACTCAATATCTACGAAAGAACTCTCCCTCCGAACCATCCCTCGTTGGCTAATTCCTACAGCAATATCGGAGAGGTATATGTTAACATAGGCGAGTACTCGAAAGCACTTTCATTTTACCAACGAGCACTTGATATCGACGAAAAAACTCTCCCACCAACACATCAGTATATTGCGCAATCGAAAAGAAACATTGAGCTTGTGAAAAAAAAATTGTAATTGATCCTTGTATTTTTGCTACAATAAGCTTTGTTCTTTTTTTCTGATGGGTAATGGATTTGGTTTTTTATATAATACTTCTATTCATGTGAATGCGGGACCAGAGAGAGCCTTGAACACTATCGGGATAGTACTGTGGACGATGCCAACTGATTGGGTGTGAGTGTGGATGTGTGTCTTCTCTTATGCCACACCACACCTTCATGAAACTCCAAAGTATTGGAACCTTTCCTGGTTCTTTGGAGAGAAAAATCTGACTTCCATTGAATATGAGTAGAAAACGCAGCAGAAGGCTTCATGATCGTAGGAAAGAAGGTACGAAAATAAAAGAAAGCAAACGGTTCACACAATAGTTGTTGAACATTAAAAAACAAAGGAATGGACAGTGAAATGATGGTACTTTGCAGTCGTCTGTACTGCATTTAGTCATTTTTCTACATGAAACTGAACAAGTGGACGTTGGTCAAAAGCGAAATGTAGTAGAACGAACTTTAGATGAATATGTCAAAAGGTGAGAATTATACGATATATTAGAATGAATTTTTCAAGTTATTAAGGTATTGTTTATATTTGAGTGTTTCAGGATGATCAGATCCAAGAACCTGACTTGCAATGTCAACGGCTCGTGCTGTACGTTCAATGGCTTCATTGGTTTGACCAAGAAGTTGAAAAATCATGGCTATATTAATGTAAATGACAGCCAATGTTGGATAATGACACGATTCTGACTTTTCCATGATGTTTAGTGCTTTTTGATAGTACGAGATAGCAGTCAAATAGTCTTCTAGTGCATAGTAAATCGAGGCCATATTATTCATACATGTAGCAACTAATGGATGCTCAGATGGTAGAGATCTCTTGTGTATATCAAGTACTTTTTGATAATATGAAAGTGCAGTTAAATTGTCTCCCATCGAAAAATGGACTTGACCGATATTACCATACGTGGTAGCTAGCGACGGATGTAGAGATGAAAGACAATCAAGTTGAATATTGAGCGCACACTTATAACTTTTGAGTGCCTCATCATATTTGCCTTTATCACGGAGCACTGTACCAATGTTATTGTGAAAAAGTGCATCCTTTTCCGCGGATTTACCAGCGGCGATAGTAAGAGCCCGCTGATAGTGTTCCAATGCTTCATCATATTCACCTAGATCATGAAGAACGGAGCCAATATTTGAATATATGGTCGACATACATGGATCATCTGGTGACACAAAAGTCAAATGGAGTTTTAGTGACTTGCGATAGTGTAGTAATGCTCGATCGAGCTCACCCTTCTGATCGAAAACATAGCCTAACTGATGGTGAAGTTCTGCGTTTTCTTTTACATCTATGTTACGTGCTGTTTCAAGCATTGTTTCATACATCTCTTGAGCTTTATTACTTTCGCCCATTTCAATCATCAGCGCACCGAGACGCTCAAGTCGTGTTGATCCACAAGTTATCTGTCGCATTTGTTCAGTAAGTTGACGAAGTTGCTCATCATCATCGTTTGTTAAAATGAGATCAACGTGCCACAAATGATGTTCAATTTGTTGGATTTTTCCAATCCGAAAGACAGTATGCATTGAGAATAAAACTTCCTTCTCTGAACTCTCATAATAGCTTACATTATCAAGAGAAGTGAACGGACTTGATCGAATCGTTGGATCAATTTCCATTCGAAATAGAATACCAATCAAATCAGAATCACTACCAGCACTATCCGCAAATATATACGAAACTTGTTGATCAGTACTGGTCGAAAGAAAATTGTTGAATGATAAAAGGCCACCTTGGCTATTGATCAACTTTTCGAAGTCACTGTGAGATAATCCTTGTCCTCGGTAAACAATCATTTTCTCTGTTGATTGCATCTCATCCTGATGCCGTTGTCCTATTTGTTGATGAAGGTCGCGTATGAAGAAACCCATTTTGATGATCACTTCAATATTCTGGGTTCGTAGAGCTCTATTGACCATTGAATAGATAAATATCTCTTTGGTATACCACCAAATAGGTGAATGAATATCATAATCATGAATAAATTTATCAATCACATTCAAATCAATATTATGTTCAGTATAGTATTTATGACAAAAATCGATAAATTTTTGTTTAGCTTCTTCATCGAATGGTTCTTCTATAATAATCTCTTTTAATAATTGTGAATACATAAATGATTGATCGAGCTGATTCACATGAGTAGAAGATGAGTTGATAATACTGATTGATGTACTATCTTTTTGAGATTGTTTCATGTCTCGTTCAATTTGATCGAATATGGATTCGACGTCCGTAAAATTATCCTTAACTTTTCGATATTCATTTGCCCATTGATGTTTATGTTGATTGTCTAGGATATAAATAGAATGAAGTTGGGCAAGTAGATAAATGCATGGTATGAGTGTCTCCCCAAAGTTACCGGAAATAATAAGAAAAACCTTATCATCATCATCAATATTAGTGAGAAAATCAACGCATTGATCTAAATCACTTAATTTTTGAACGGACGTGAGTGAAGATATTCGATGATGAATCATCGTTTCCTGACATTTGTCATACATTTCATTCTTGTTTGTATCGAGCCAGATAATTATAAAATTATCGAAGAGCTGTCGTCGACGCTTTTGTATCCCAAGAGTAGCAATTTCCATCTTTTAAAAATACACACGTGATTATGATTTAATGCGAATATGACATCAAAGATATAAATGTAATAACGAAAATATACTTCCTTTTTTCCTATTCTACACTAGGCTATTTATAATTATTGATGCATACTTGTCAGATGATTCATTGAGGTCTCCAAGTACGTTTTCCTTTTCATTGCCCATTCTGTGAAATTTCCAATGGTCGTAAAATGAAGCACGATCCATTCTGATCTAAATATACTTTGATAAGTCTTGATGCCTCTTATAGTATTACACAACCATGCAAAAAAAGATGAGATATAGATCGACTATTATATGTGAGTCGGACAAATCCCTGGTAGGTTGTGTTGATCGGGAAATTATGTAAATCATCCTTTTCTTCGCTCGTGGGATATTGATATGAGAATTGTAATGCTTCTTATATACACGGAAAGTGAACATGGAATCACAAGCGTAAATATTTCATAAGCAGCAATGATATGTGCGAACACAAATCAAAACTCATTGGTAAAATACGCCAATGCATTCTACTGTCCACTTCTTTCTTCTCAACATCTTGGCAGTCATTTTTCTGTCAACTTCATATGAATATGAAGCAAATTGTGTAGCACTCGGCGAACGAAACTATTGACCAAAGAAAACTGTCTATTTCCATATGCTTCTAAAAAATAAAGACACGTGTGTCAAAACGATTAACATGAAAATTATTCGATCTCCTTTTTTCTTTGCTAAAACAGGTTTATTTAAAATGAGACACTCTAACACAAAGTGATGACATGCCCAAACAATGCACAAGAGAAAATACCATGATTGTACAGTCACTATATCATGGTTATCCAAAAATAAATAATTAGATCAAGTGAATTAATAACATTACGTTGTAGAAAATGCCTCCTTGAATAATTTATACACTAAAGACGTTTTTGGTTACACGAAACACTAACAGTTGTCAGGGTAATGAACATTGTCAGGGCAAGATAACATGCTTTCTCTGGATAAGGATAGATGGATATTAACCTAATTGACTAAAGCTAAAAGCGCATCATGCTGAGAATTATTGTAGCTCGCTAGGTTAAAGTATCCACTGCTTAAATCTGTACCTTGGGAAGTCTCATCGATGACCCACGGTGCATTTTATGTGCTACGTTATAATGATCCATGCTGGGAATGGGAAAAAATCGATAGTAATCATTGCAAGTGGTGTCAAAGAAATAGCGATAGATATAACCATAAAAGTATTGTGAATTGTCAGACAAAATCAGACCATCAGCGAGACTGTGATAATGTATAACTTTACCGCCTTATGAAAAAATGTTCATAGAATGAAACTATCTGCATTTGCATTGCCTGATCTTATAGCTGATCAGCTTCTAAATAATTGAAGAATCAATGTTTGAATAATTCCATGTGAAGGACAGCGTAGATTTAAGAGCGAATGTCAGCAACAAATACACGAATCCACTGCTAACATTCATTACGTTTTGAAGATTTTATTGAAGAAGAACAGCAGAAATTTAAATATTGTTTTCCTATTGACCTTTTTCGTAAAAAATATTGTTTTGTATTAGGTTTGCCCTTTTATTTATGGAGTCACTTCAATTTATTAATAAACAAGAAGTTTTTTAAAATATTCGCGAAGAATACATTCGTTCATTACTAAAAACAGCATCAGTTGGATTCAGATCTACAAATCATATATACATGAGTTTTGATCTATTTACATTTGTCCATGTATACAGAATACTTGAACGTCCAGTTTAATCAAGAAACCAACAACCGAATAGTTATCTTGTTGATAAACATTGGAATATATAGTGTGAAACAGATTTTATGGATACATAACATGATTTAAAACATATTGCGCTTATCACAATTGAATCAATTTATTGTAGTTGAACAAAATAACAGTTTTGATTATCAACACAAGAACAATATCCATTGAGAATATATGAGAAAACGAAAGAAGTAAATGGGTATCACATGTATGCTCTTTGATGAATTCTTGATTTTCTAAACAAGGGCACAAGATTCATCTATGATGAAATTGATTTTGCTACCTTCCATAACTGCTATCAAAGAATCGAAACTTTTTAGTAAGCATACAAAATATGAACATCTTGATGCTCTTACTTTTAATAATGAAATGTTTGTCTTGTCGATTAGAAATCAACTTGAAAGGTTTGAGAATGGAATTACATTCTAATGATATATTGAATCACAATAGATTATTAAGAATGAATATTGTATTTTATGTAATCAAGACAGAAGATTTAATGATTGTTCACTACATTCCCATGAACAAAGTAGAGTCTTATTGTGTTATACTATTTGCAAAAAGATCTATGTCAATTTCTATTTCTTTTGTTTTTTCTATAAGATAACTAAGGAAATCTTTTTCTCGCCGTAAAATATCTAATATCGCTTTCAATTGTTTCCTTTATAGAACATACATATTCAAATTGCTTAACAATTAATTTATAAGCTTTAAAAAGTCGATTTTATAGTCGTCAATCATAAGTAATAATGACTTGAAGAAAAAGAAACCATTAACGGAAAAACAACTATTTCTTTATCCTGAAATGACCCATTTCTCTGATTAATCAAAATTTTTATGTGAGTTCATAAACGATGTTAACACAAAGATCACTGAATAGTAAAAGAAATTCCAGTAGTGTCGAACTTGAAACTTGAATTCAATTGAAATTTCAACTTTCAACTGAAATTTCAAATTTCAAGTTTCAACTTTCAAGTTTCAACTTTCAACTTTCAACTTTCAACTTTCAAGTTTCAAGTTTCAACTTTCAACTTTCAAGTTTCAACTTTCAACTTTCAACTTTCAACTTTCAACTTTCAACTTTCAAGTCGTTTCGCGACGGCTCCTTTTCTGGGCAGTCCTTTTCTGGCCAGTCCTTTCGCAGCACCCTCACCAGGTGCGATGTGATGTGTGTCGTATCGTGGCCAGTCCTTTTCTGGCCAGTCCTTTCGCAGCACCCTCACCAGGTGCGATGTGATATGTGTCGTATCGTGGCCAGTCCTTTCGCAGCACCCTCACCAGGTGCGATGTGATGTGTGTCGTATCGTGGCCAGTCCTTTTCTGGCCAGTCCTTTCGCAGCACCCTCACCAGGTGCGATGTGATGTGTGTCGTATCGTGGCCAGTCCTTTCGCAGCACCCTCACCATGTGCGATGTGATGTGTGTCGTATCGTGGCCAGTCCTTTTCTGGCCAGTCCTTTTCTGACCAGTCCTTTCGCAGCACCCTCACCAGGTACGATGTGATGTGTGTCGTTTCGTGGCCAGTCCTTTTCTGACCAGTCCTTTCGCCGCACCCGCATCAGCTGCGATGATGTGTGTGTGAGAATGCGCGTTAGTGGTGATTCTGCAAAGTGCTGCTCATTTGAGGCTTGAAAGTTGAAAGTTGAAAGTTGAAACTTGAAACTTGAAAGTTGAAACTTGAAAGTTGAAACTTGAAACTTGAAAGTTGAAACTTGAAAGTTGAAACTTGAAATTTGAAATTTCAGTTGAAAGTTGAAATTTCAATTGAATTCAAGTTTCAAGTTTGACATATATGTTTTTATTATGAGTATAAATATTGTAAAAAAAAAAAAAGAATAATAGCAGAAGATTAACTTAAACTAGATTGATTCAGTTACAAAAGTAATGATGAAAGTGATATTTTAAAACTTAAATTAAATGCAAAATCTTATAAATGAAACTTCAATAAGTAAACGTATCTCATAAGTAGTTACCTTCCAACTTAAGCAAGCTCGTAGTCTTAAGAAACGACTTTTGCTAGAGATATATATACCGTAAGTGGATACTACCTTGGTGCAACTTGAACATTGTCTTTACAATCTCAATTGTTCTTTTAATCCCTTTAAATGAATAACTGTACACTTTTTATCTCTCCTTCTTTATCTTTTCTGGCTGCTGTATTACAAGCACTATTCATTGTTTGCTATAGATGCGCACACCAAGGAGAGTAATGACTTCTCAACATCATTTCATTAAGTGAAAAAATTCAATTACTTAATGATAAATATAGTGTTTACGACTTTTCACAAAGTTAGCTGAAAAATTGAACATTTCATCTGCTTCTGTACCCAATATTTTAAAACAAAACAGAAAAATAATTAAGTAGTTTTCAAATAAATCAAAAACAAAGTATTAAATAAAAAATCGAAAGTTTTCACATTGTAAAATTTGATAAATACATTTTTGATTGAATCATAGGAGAATGTTCATCAAATTCCCATTTGGCAAGTCCAAAACCGAAATATATCCATTGTGAAATAAAAAGAAGTTTTGCATTCTGTTAAATTTGCTTTTGAATTCTTGAATATTCCAGGAAAAAAAGATGAATACCACATGCAATGATCATTGACTATTTCAAAACTAGCAAAGAAGCTGCTATTCTGAAAATTTGTTACATCTTTTAGCAAAGTATAAGATACTTCCTTTAAATGAATATCTTTTGAAGCAGAACATTTCGGAATTTCCAACGATGGTCAGTTAGAATGAATTTCCTGTAGTTCATTTTTTCAATTTTAAGTTTATTAATGTATAAGAAAAAAAAAACTTTCGTATTCATAAAGACCAAATTTAAAATAAAGATTTTATAACTCTTTTTTTTTATCCGGAAATGTAGTCGACATATGTGTTGATATATCAACAATTGTGAACGTCTTGAACGTTGCTTCAAGAAGTAAAACTATGGTAAGAAAAAGACTGATTATGCACTTACAGATTTAAAACTAAAAATACCTACATTAACAGAAACAATACAATATGTTTTTTTTTGTTTGAAATTCTAGAGAAGTCACAATTACATCAATATTTCGTATTCAAAACTGATCAGCACTCATAGTTTTTGCAATAAAAACAGGCAGCTTTAGAAAATTTTGTAAAGCAAACTAAATATTATATTTTGCTTATAATATTTTAATTTAGATGTATCAAAATAAGCAAGATGAAAAAATAGGACAAGATATTTACTTGCTGCAGAACTAGTACAGATTTCGGTATACCGGTGATTTTTGTTATTTGTTTGAAAAAATTTACTTCGTATCTCTGAAGTCGATATATTATAACAAGCATGCCTGAAAAATCTTGATAGTGTTAACAGTGGAGAATAAACTTATAACTTGTAACAAATGCAAAAATGCGGCAGTTTAACACACATGGCACCTTTGCTTATATGTGAACATGAAAATTTTTTACACTATTCTCTAAGTTTAAAATTAGATAAAATGAATTCAATGTTCTTTCACCAGCACTTAAATAAGAAAAAAAGTTCTGCAATAAAGACTAAACATTTCGGTGGAGCAGTATACGGACTCATTTCCATTGATCAATACAATAATGATGTGAGCGCAACCGCCAGTAAATTGTAGATGAGAAACACAAATTATCGAATAGTTCAGATTTAAACTCTCAACGGTTTCATCTTGAATCAATTTCCTACTTCTACCACCGATAAAAAATAATCATAAATATTCACCGTTGCCAAACAACCGAGGCAAAGCAATAGCTAATGTTATTAACATTACAAAAGAAAATATGGTATTCTATAGAAAATTAAAAACAATTTTTAAGAAAATCGTATGTAAATCAATCAGTGTTCGAAGAAATATTGTTGGCATATAGAGAGATTCATTATTCCTGAAACATCTGTCATTAATATCAAACTTCAGCTTAAGCTGAGAAACGCATTATAATTGAAAATTTTACTGTAGATAATTCAGGTACACGATAAATGTATTTTCTTTCATAAGTCTTGCAATTATTTTTAAGATTCTTTATACTAACAGCATAGGATAATCAAATGTAGTTTTCTTGGCAACTTATAATTAGGTCAAAAATATTATGCTTTTTTAGTCGACAGTCGCTAATAAACTTAAATTTGATAACGATAAGAATATTGCAAAATAAGCACGATATATGACCATGCAGTTGTATGAATTCTTACGACATAAATATTGTTTGAAAATTATTCTAAGACCCAGTCAAAATACGATTGACAGCAACTAATCTCGCCACTTATATATCTTTTAAAATCTTTTTTTCATTATCAGTGATTAATTTTTATATCTGAAAACAAAACAAAAATAAGTATCAAATAAGAAGAGATTATATGTAAATTTGAAGTAGAATCATATTACTCTTGCCGATAATATTTGAATATTATCGAATTATACTACACTCTCTGAGTTAGTTGGAAATTTGGACCTGAAAAAAAAAGAAAATTAAGAAACCAACAATTCATGTTTACGATGTACATTGCTTGTTATTCTATTATGTCTCTATCGCGTTGAAAAAGAAAAATATCATTTTGGATGGTTGTAAAGCATGGACTTTTCATCTGATTGGCTTATAACTTCTATATGAAGTGAGCCTATCGACTTTGGTTCACATGTTTGGCTCACTTCCGTGGACCTTGATTCACCAATGATCAACTCAATCATTGACTCATCTATTTGCTTTTGTCCATTTGAATTGTTTGTTTCGTTCATCAGCAATTCATCAGCATTATTTCGTAAAGATGAACTTGTCGGCAGTATGTTTAAATGGGTCAATTCATGCACAAATGAGTTACAAACAAGGTCACTCTTTTATTGTTCACTCTATTCTAGAACGACGTACAATTTTTTGCTTTTCTTATTATCAATTCTCTTTCTTTTCTTTTCAGTTTCAAATGATCTGATGAAAAAAAAAATGCATGCAGCAATTGAAACGGATACTGCAGTAAGATTATTTTATTCGTTTTCCTTCTTTCACTTGTCTTTTTCTTATCTAAAATCTTTTCGAAATTATCTTTTTTCTACTAGTAAAACGATCGATTCTCGCTATTAATATGAACGAATGGACGACAATGTCTCATTTATACAGTGTGTCCTAGATGTTCCTTCCTAAAAGTTTTTCGTTCCATTTCACTATTGACTNACAGTTAAATGTGATCTAACGTATCACATTTATGAAAACAGTACCAACTATTTAGTAAATTCATATCAATATAACTGTAAGTTGTCATTGCTCTTATTGTTGTTTTCTATTTAAGTTATGATACCAAGAGTTCTTGAAAATTACTGATAAGTGTCAAGAGTTGATATCATATTTTATAAATCCATATTTTTATATATTTGAGTAGTTCCTCTCCACATTTTTTTAATTATGTTTATTTCATATCAGAAGATGTAATGAAAATCTCTTCGACATTTAAAATTAGTACTTTTTTAAAATTATATTGAGATACAAAGAAATACATGAACATACTAAGTATACTAGTTATTTTTTAACCAGAGTTGTCTATTTATGTCCTTAGAAATGGATTAGATTATAACGTACTAGAAATAATTGAAATATCTATATATGATAATTTTTTCTTTTATAAATATGGATTCTTGTAATTTAAAACGGATTTAAATTACAAAAATTTTAAATTAAAATAAAATTGTATTTTCTTTTTAAGAATGATGACTAAGTGATCTATTGATATGCCATAGTCATCATAGATCCCCAATATAAAAAGCATAGACTTATCAAGTTTTTACTTTCGAAAATTATCAATATTACTGTTTCTCAATTTATTGAAAGACATAATAAGGTGTTGAAATCTGCTGTAGATATAGATGAATGTATACAACAGACTTAATCAATGGTTAGAATAATAAAGAAAAGTAGAAAATAAATAACGAGCAAATAACAACAAGAGAGCTAGTAAGAAAGAAATCTATATATAATGTTCAGTGTCTGTCTGTTTCTCTGTGAAAGTCAAAAGTCAAATAAGGCTATAAAGGGTGTGTACTAAGTTCTGATCCACTTCTCTAATATATTATTGGAAAAGGAAATCAGAACTTAGTACACAACCTTTAAGGGGCAGGCGCCAAGGGCTATTATATTGGGGCAACCATAGGTCCTCATGAGGGTGTGGGTGTGGGTGTGGGTGTGTTGGAGGTTGGAAAGAATATAACCAGATCGACACCCACACCCACACCCACACACCCACACCCACACCCACCGACACCCACACCCACACCCACCCTTGAAGATGTTTATTAATTAAAGAAACTACATCATCTCAACAATATCTTTCCATTGCCCATGTATTAACATGGTTATCACAAGTGCAAAAAACAAGAAGGAACTATAAACTCGCTCTCATACATGAACAGAATTGCTTCTTAGTGCGTCTCAAAGTTCTACCATCAGATCATAAAGATATTGGTGATAGTTTATCGAACATTGGTGAAATATATGAAAAGCTTGATAAACCTACATTGGCACTTGATTATTATCAACAAGCATTAGTTATCTTCACAGAATGTTACTCAGCTGAACATGATAATGTAAGAAAGATGAAGTTGAATATTGAAAGACTCTCAGAATAACTGGAGATACATCTTAATGAATCAAGCTGACTTTTGAAATATATTTCTTTTCATTTATATATCATTATTATCAGAATAAAGTATTAATGGGAATATATTTCAATATTGACATATAAGTGTTTTCTAATGAATGATCAAATCATGATATGAGTGTGAGGTATGGGTGTGGATGCAAATACAGATGTGTATATCGACATAGCGAGGAAGAAACTCACACAGCCACACTGGCATTCTACTTCTTCTCTCTATCGACACGAACGTCTGTACCCTGTATCAATAATCATACCTCACACTCATACGCAAAACTCTTGTCTAATGCAAAACTTTGCACGGAATAAGTTCAAACAACAATAGATCGAGTACTGAATAATACCACGAGAAGGAAAAAAGTAATGTAACAGTGAATGATAGGACCAATCGCTCATGAAATTGAAAAAATATCATTTCTATTACAACTTAGATGTAAGATGAAAAAGAAAATAAATTATATTTCCTAGTATCTTCTTATTTTTCCTTATAAAAGTAAGAATAAGTCAAATATGTCTACTCGAAATGGGTCTATAGAGAATAAATTCAGTTTCTTGAAAAGGATTTCTGTTTGACACTATGTGCAGGACAATATTTCTGCTACAAATAGAACAATCTCTTTTTTCTCAAGGATATTGCTCTACTCTCGACATCCATGATCCCACTATCCCGAATATGAAAGCTACATCCATAATTAATTAATGTAAGAAGCATCAACTATTATATCCAATGATGTAAAATTCTATAAATGAGACATAAAAGATTACGATTATACTATACGTTTTTCCATATATCCTAGTTTTACAGATTTGGGAATTATTAGTTAGTCACAGACAAATAGAATGATTGATATACTCTTTGTTCATGTTTATACGTATTTATATAACTTAATTAATAATTGGAAAAAAAATGATGAACTTCTTTTAATATAGATAAAGCACCGCGCACAAAATAGGCAGCTATGGCTACTTGATTATTAATTTCTGTTGAATCACCGCTGGCAATAGCATCACTGACAGCAGGAAAACCAGTTGCCGCATATTGATTACCTTTAGCTGGTGCATAGATAATATGTCTAAAACGAAATTTATTGATAAGATAAAATATTCAAAGAAAAAATTAACTTTTACTTAAAATCAGTATAATCACGACCTTGTCCTAGTGGATTCAAAAATGCACGTTCAAGTTGTAATACTTGATCATTATATATCCGAATTTCATATGGGCTACAAAAAGCAAGCTTCATTCGTTTGATTTTCATCATTAATAAAATTTACTTTTCCGAATCCATTGATTTCGATCGTGTAACAAAATCTTGAGCAGCTTTACTATAATCATTGATGGCATTTCGTAATGGATCTCAAAACCGAAGAATTTCAACTATCTTATAAAAAAATTGAACAAAATCAAATTCTTTTTACCAAGAACTCTAGGATCTTTTGGTTGAAGATTGTTCATAGCTTCCATAAGTGCTGTTGTGTATCGTGTCACATTAAATTGTAAAATGGGTGTTTCTGATAAAAGTAATGCTAAAATACCCCAAAACTGTCCCATTGTTCTATGAGCCTGCTTGAAATACATTTAAAAACACAAAAAAATTGTGAGAAAGAATAGGCTAACTGTAAAATCTGGGTCAATGAATTTTTTCACCATCGAAAAGACTTCATAGGATGTATGATATAGTGGATATGAAGTCATATTTCCGTGATCACTAGGATTCAACACATATCGTGCATCCATATTTGATGAGCCCACTAATTGATCAAAACTGAAGAAATCACTACCTGATCCAAGACCATATTTCATGCTTCACAAAAAATGTTAATAAAAACTATCAGAGAGACATTAGTTTCTTTACTTTGGTTCATTAGTTACAGGATTTCGATCAGCCTTCATCCATTTATCATAGATAGTTTGACCATCAGGATCATATGCACTTGGAACCTGTCATGAAAATTAGAGAAAGATAGTATCTTATAGTATTGATTATTACCATTTTTGCTGCTTCGACTATGATGTCAAATAACAACGGAGATGTTTTGACGGAAACCGTATGATTTCCTATTTCAAGTAGGAGTAAAGTAATCGTTTCAATTCTTAACACATATCTTACCTTGTACTGCCATGTCTACATTCAAATAAGAAACGATTCGAGCACCCAGAACTTTTACATATTCCTTTAAAAAAGACATTAAATTATAATCTCAGAATACTAATTAGTTAACAAAGGTACGAAATATCTTCAGTTTTTTTTCGTAAAATTCTGGGCTTGAAACAAAAGTATTGAGAGAACACGAGTGTTTGAATATCATTCAAATGAAACATGACTAGTATCTCTTCTATTGAACTCACAATTGACAACATTTATCAATAATAGACATTTAAAAGTATTCGTAATTTCCATGAAAACAATGTGTTGAAGTATACGCTATTTATCGTATGAGAACTAAACATGTTTGAATCTTTCCGAGCTTAAGCAACGTAAATTTAAGGTTGATGTTTATCTGAACTTAAGTTCGGTCGTGTATGCCTATTAAACATGAGTTAGTTTTACATAAAATAGGGAATGATCTTAAAACGGTGAGTTCTTTGGGAAAAGAAAAGAAATTTTTCGAATGTATCTAATTCATCATCTATAGAACGTAAAGTGAACTTAGATCTAGATTGGTCTAGTTGCTCCTTCCCTTATATGAGTTCAAATTTTAAAATCAGATAGCTATCATACCTCAACGTATTCTACCGATCCAATGAGTCCATATTCTTCAGCACCCCATGAACAAAACATTAAACTACGTCTTGGTCGAAATCCTATTAAAGTAAATATCGATTATAGTATCGTTGAAATACGAGCGCCATGAATTACCATTCTTGTACATTTGGCCCAATACTCGCGTTATTTCCAGCATAGTAGCTGTTCCACTCGTTGGATCAACCGAACCCAAATTCCAGGCATCTCTAAAAGATAAACAAAATTTCAAATGATCAAGTGAGAAGTATCCAGTTTTACAATTAATGGCTAAAAAAGATTAAACGAACTTAAAGTTCATTATTTCAGGGTTAACAATTCATGAATATATCTTGAATGTTTAAAAGAGCGACATGAAAACATTTATACAATTTTCTTTTCTTTTCAAAAAATCTTTAAAAGCACTTAAATGCTTTATATCTTACCGATGATTGCCTAATACAATATATCGATCTAAAATAATATACAGTTTAGCATTATTACAGAATAATCTTCGACTAACCTGGCTCAATTTCTCCTTTCATTATTCCAATCACATTATAAGTATCCTTTCTTTCTAGTCGATTGTATGATTTCAATTCAATTGAACTATTGAGAGCCAACTATAGTCTTTTAATAACTTCATATTCATTTAACTTACGATGCGTCACGAAGTTCTCCACCATAACGATATGTTACATTTCGTAAACCTCCTCGCCATTCAGCATCTACTTCAATGCCTTGCAAATATCTAAATGGAAGACTTTCTTTTATGAATTAGAAGTAAAGAAGAACGGTCACTCACTGAAGAATAACCTCAGCTTCACTGTAACCAATTGGTTGAGCTGGAATTCTTGGTAGAAAGCTGATACTATCCTCTGCAACTCTATACATATAATCTATAACATTGAACTACATTCTACAACCTAAGTTCAAAATGAGAATATTTCGAAAACCTGTCGATGGATATATAGGAGTCAAAGGATCACCATTTGAAGTGAAGGCTGACCCTCGCTGTACACCACTTGAAGGCATATACCACTTTTGATCGTAGACTTGATCAGGTTCTGTTCCCAAAGGAGCATAATTCGCCGGATCATTGTATAATATAGCACCAACAGCTCCAAAATATTGAGCATGCATTATCTATAAATCATTCAATCAATGTCAACATTATTCTCTTATATCATGCATAATAGAAAAAAAGAAATACCTTATCTCCTCGAAAAATGCGACCATATCTCATAATAATGATACTACCGTTAAGACTACAATTTCCCACTATTGATGCTAATTTATGAAGATCTTCGAGTTCACCATAGTTAGCATAGAATAGTTTTGTCTATTATATTAATCAAGAATGTTTTTTTCAACATAGAATGAATTTTGAATAATGTTTTTTGACTTACACTAGAAACAGTTCCATTAGGTGTATAAGCAAGAAATGGATTGACTGTTTTTGGTTGTGTTGAGTCATAGATTTTTTCAGTTCCACTTGTTTGAAATGTAATCGTCCCATTAGAAAGTTTAAGACTAACTCTGAATAGAAATATGACTGATAATCAATAAAGAATCTTCTATTTTATTCATACCTATTAAGCTCAGTATCATTTGGATAAGAGAGTAGAACATTGTATTTTGGTTTAATTACTTGCAAGCCATCAACTTTCCAGCGTTCTTCAATGACTTGTGCACTTTGTAAATCTTCAAGTAGACCAGCTATATGAGGACGTGAAGTGAGATCTCTATATAATTTTATTTAAACTAGGTATTTTTCTTGAAAAGTAGAAATTTGATAATGTTTACTTAAGATTTGTTTCAATATTAGCTGCTTGAATAGAATCGATAAATGTTTGAAAGTTTTTTGGATCAGCTGGTTTTGTGAGACGATGATATTTCCAAGAACTGTCACTTGTTTTCTTAGATATACCGAAATGCCCAATGATTAGGCCAAGTCCAAGAGCAATTACAATTGAAATTACTGCACCAATTATCAAAAACTAATTATTTTTAAATAGTTATTTTCGAATAGGACAAATTTATAATTAGTATACTTTACCCTGATATTCATACTTACACAGCTTTGATTTGCTTCTTGCTGTCAATTTTTTTATGATTTAACTACATAGGTAGATTGTTATCAATGGTAACTCATGAAAGTTAATGTATTTGCTCTTCTGTAAATCAAGATTTTAATAGCGTTTTTAGATTCTTTTACATCTTATCATTATAAATGTTACTTGTTGTTCTTTTGTCTTATCTACATTTGTCAGAAGCATGAAAGTTCTTTTATTTTTACATTCTCGTAAAGATTTATTCTGCATAGATTTCAAAGCGAATATTGAATGAAAGAATCATTTTCATAAAAAAAAAATATATTTTCCATGTGCAAAATGTTTTAGTTTTTATCTTTATTACTGTACTAATTACTATAGAAGCTGAAAATATTTCGAGTGAAAAGAAAAATAAATGTCGATATAATAAATTAAAAAAATGTTTCATAGGAGAATTTTATGGAAATTATTGGTTATCTAGATATCAGAAGAGATGCCTTTTAAGATCAATATAAGCACTTTGATAATAAAGAATTAGAAAGAAAATGTATTATATGAATTATTGTAGAAAATATGTGCTTCTCTAGAATTAAGAAGGGAACATCCAATCGAAAAATCAAGGTGAAGTTAGACTTATAATCAGAACTTGAGGGGTCTAGAGGAAGTCTAAAAAAAATTTCTTGGCATACTATTCTCTTATAGAGTTCTGATCATTCTAACCGATTTTTGGCGCTTAGGAAGATATTTCTACAAAAATCAAAACAAAACAATTATCATGTCGAAATTTATCTATAAAACTGTCTCTTGATACTCAAAATATTTGACAATGTAGATTTTTATTGAAACGGTTACAGAACGGATCTTATTTCCAAGAAAATTATATGAATACCATGACAATCAGATTTCATCATATTATAATATATATTGCAAGAAAATTCGTGATGTGAACTGTGTTTAACAGATTTAAAATAAGTTGTAATTCTTTCAAACAATATTATTTTCTGTTATATTCCAAGAGTTGAAACGATTTACGCTTTGAGTACATACACTAGGTATCTAGATCTACTATATTCTAGAATTTCAGCTTGTTTTTTTTATTTTTATAAATGTATATGTAGAGTAAAATTTACAATTGTTTGAGATCTTCCGAAAACTTTTAAAATCTGTTTTTCTTCCTTGAAATACACGTATACATGTATTATTAAAAATCCTGCTCGAATAAGAGTCACAACATGATTTATACCAAAACAATGGTTCAATTATTTCTTTTCTGCACATTGTTTTTGGAATAAAATTTGATTAGGATTATTAATTTGTTATCAATCTATGAATCATATTATTAATTTCAAATACTTAATTAAATAGAATTAATGTATTTATTTAATGAATTTCAATGATATTTTTCATTAGAAAGAAAAATTTTTGAAAAGAATCTTCCCTCTCTCAACAATTAATATACCTCGTATTCATTCTCATCTGTTTTCAATATCCAATAATTTCTCTGAAATAATCAAAACACATCGAAAAAATATTCCTATAAGTTATTCATTTATTATGGACTCGTCTATATCGTGAAATCAACTCAGTATTCCAATGAATACAATTTCATTAAAAAGTATTTAGTTATCATATTCTCATTTATCAAACTGTCACTCCCAACTCACTATTCACTATGTCCCATGGGTTTATCACCCGTTGGGGCCAACCACTGATCGGATAATGTTTTTCCATTGTCTCCGATCTTGTGCCAGGTGGAACAGGTCATGTCCACTGCGTCCACTCCATTCTATGATGTCGTACAGCCATTCTC